>JAYMSU010001108.1:0-11231 GCA_036897765.1 Erodium chrysanthum | reverse complement strand
CATTAAGTTATCTAAATGCAACACTATTTGGTTGCTCTCTCTGCCACCCTTCATTTCCAACTTTTCTAATTGAATATAAGACTATGTTTGATCCGGTTCCCTGCAATTAGGATGGGATAATCTCATTTTTCTTTCTATTGTTTCTTCGGGTTTGCCATTTAAACATAACTCTTCATCAAACTTGCAATCATATGGTCAACACGAATTTCTTTTGTGTGTAAGGCATGGCAATTAGCATTTCAGAACATGGTTGTTGGAGTCTAAATATCTAATTTATATTTTTCTTAGTCCGAACAGAGCTGTGCAAAATGTATTAGGGAGGCAGATAGTGGTGCTATTGGGTTACAATTTCTGCTTCTTCCCCTGTATTTATGTCTGAGTTCAATTTGATGCGGGTCGTCTTCAAGGATCCCAACATTACAACTCTGGTTTCAAAATGAGAAATTCTAAGTTCTTGATGTGTTACTTCTGTACTGGTTTTGTGCAGCAATATGTTGAGTTTGGGCCGTTTGGCTTTGAGGGTTGTGTATCATTTATTCATTTACTGAAATGGGTGGTGGAAGCTATTCAAGTATTGTTTGTTTCTTATTAGGTGTAACCAACAGGTTGTATAGTCGTATTGGTATCTCATTATTATTTCTGATAGATGCAGGCGACTGTAGATAATAATGAGGGGTCACCTGTGGATGTGGCCAAGTCCTACATGCGGGTGCGTCCTCCCTGGGCATCTCCATCCAACAACCCTACCGAATTCAAATCCCCATCACCAAGAGGGGTGCAGCTTTTCAGGGATGAAATTCCATATACAGTTGGTGGCAATTCTATGTCTTCTTCCAAGGTGAGGTTCATAATATATACTGTTTATCAGTTTATATATATATTTGGTGTGTTTATTGCTTTTACCATGTAGATAGGACTTCAATGCTGAAAACAGATGCTGTACAAGCCTACAAGGGGGTATTCTCACATTTGGACTCACTTTTTTCCATCTAAATTGTAATCCTCATTATGATTATTTCACTTGAAGAACTCGAAAAACTTGTTCCTCTGAACTGCATGACAGTCATCATCTTATGAAGCATCTCGCATGAGATTGAAAAGACACATTTCTCACTTGCATGCATTTGCTTATATTTATATATCTAGTATCTACTATTTGCCCTGGCACTTTGAAACAATTGAAAATTGGGTTGTAAAACTTGTGTCTAATCTAAGCCCTTTATGCTATATAAATTTCCTGGTAAAAAAATCCAGCATGTATTGATGCATTTTTTTCTCCCAACTGCTCATTTCATTTTGTTTGTGATGTTTATGCCTTATATGCAGCTAAAAAAGGATTACAATGCCACTGGTTCATGGAACATCCAAGAGGAAATACGAAGATTGCGATCTAAAGCTACAGAAGAGATGCTAAGGACTCCGTCGTCTGCAAAAATTAACTGGTCTGCACCAGCTGTAGAAAGTAAAGGTCGCCTGAATTTGTCTGTAGCAGATAAAGTAGAAGATAATATGGAGGACAAAATGGCAAAGTCTTCAAGTTCAATACAAGGAGCTCTGAACTCAACAGGAATGACTGCTTCTCCCCAGCTCCCAGGTATGCACTGCTACTTGTTTGGGATTATAAAGCTTTTTCCTGTAAACTACCATTGTAATAATCAGAATATACTGCCTAATATATTAGTCTTAATGTTAACAAAGAAATTAAGTGGCAAAAAATCTAACACGTGCAGTTTTATTTATTTCCTGGCCCTTCAGTTTTGGAGGCTGCACGAGATTTATCGAATGGAGCTTTGTCATCCAATCCAGCTAATTGTGTTGCCATGGTACCAGTCATTCAAATATCGTTTGCATAATTATTTTTCATTTTGATATGTGCACGTATAGTGCACTAGGCACAAGTACTTCGTATTTGAATACTTTCTTTGTATATAAAGTCACATTAAGTTGCAAGATGACTAACATAGTAACATGTCTCCTCTTCTGTTGTATGAAGGATTTGGAAGCAACTCATGTTGTAGAGAGAAAGGAAGGTGCCCCATCTAAACTTGTTCTTTCTTTCATAATTTTATTTCAATGTAATAGGATTATGTTTATGCATTTTATTTCGTAGTCTGGCATGTTATTTCATTCATTTCACCTACGAGAATGGTTACTGTAGGTTTGGTTTTTGCTGGCTGTAGTTTTATTTCTCTCTCATAGCAATGTGGGACCAGTATCTTTAACAGATATGATCAAGATATCTTTGCTTCTACACTTAAACCCCTGTTTAAGCTTCTTACAGAGAAAATGTGTTTACTGTAGGTTTGCATGATGGTTTAGAAGATCCTTTAGCCTCTAGACAAAAACTGCAGCCATCAGATGTAAAGACTCTATCACATGGGTAAGGAAGTCTTAATTCTTAAGTATTTTCTACCTAGGGTTTGGTAATTATTCTTCAGCGAGACCTTAGGAATTTCTGGTTAAGGTCACACACAAACCTTGCAGATTATTACCTTGTACACCGGTAAAAGGGGTAGGCCTTGAGGGTAGGACTCAACATTCAGATTATTGAAATAAAATTTTAAAAATAATTAAGTAGTTTGAAGCTACCCTGTTGTTCTATATTTCATTTTCAATTTCTCCCATAGATCTCTTTGGCATGAATTGTATGATTTGAGGGTGTGAGGATGGACTAACTGGAGACTGGCCTGGTGATATGTCTGGTAACGTCAGCAAGCTAAACAAGAACAGTAGAGAAAAAAGAGAGGAGAAAATATAAGGACATAATTAGATATGTGGAGAGACATGTAGGAAAAGCAAACAAGAAAGAGGACAAAAAGCAGATCAACAGTCAACCGGGAACACTACTCCTTCCTTCTTAACTAACAGTATTCTTACAACTGAGACAAACCCTATTGCTTCATATAGACACCAGACAGAAACTGACGGAAACATCTTTAAACATTACAAAGTACAGTAACAACACTATAGCAACCTTAAATAACAAAGGTAATAGATTATAATTTGCGTAACATAGTGATAATATCAAATATCCAAAACCAAAGGCATTTCATCAGTTTGCTTATAACTTTTTCCTTATAAAACTAAAGTTCCAATCACATGGATTCTAGGCCTCTATATATGGATTATAAGAAAAATCAGTGTGGCTGAATATACTGTTAAAAGAATTATAAATATCCCAACGCACTCAGCAAATCCTATTGTTGTTGGACAAGTCTGTGGATAACATAAGCAATCCCATATATGTAGATCATTTTTGGGAGGCTTTGGGTTCAGTTATTGGATCCCTGTGTTCAGCATCATTGTCTTGTCGTTCACCCTTTTTTTACTTCTGCACTCCATATTGTGCAGTGATGCCAATGCTGGAGATATTGATAACCTCAAGGGTACTACCGGGACTAACCAGAAAATGAGCACTACAATTGAAGAAACTAATCAAGGTAAAGCTTCCACTTTCCCTCCTTTTCTGGTGTAATGTATACCCTTAAGCCTTAATGGTGGAGTTGAAAAGATTTTGCTTGTTGAACTGACCACAGCCTTCTAGAAAGTTGATTAAATACTAAGGAAACACATCACATGAGCATGTGACAGCTAATTTGCTTAATATCGGGCTTAGTATTTTTGGTGTTATGCAATTCCCTTACATGTTCTAGAGAGCTGCTTCCATTCTGCTAGGCGGCAACTTTACCGTTGTGCCATGGCTCAAAGTCTAGGTTGTCAATGTCACTGATACCAAACAGTTAAATATGCTTATTGGTTGACTCATCTATGCAATTTCAGGCTCCAGATTACAGGACAAGGATGGTTCACCAACAAAAGTGATTGGAACAGGTGGCCCGAGTACTGAAAACGGTTTTCCTCCTTCAGGATCCAAGTGAGGAAGCCAATTCCTATGTCTTACTTCTACAATTCTTCTAACATTTTGGTTAATGACTAGTTCTCTCTTCTTCTTTTTTCCAGTTTGTCTGGTGCAGTGGATATAGAAAAGGCCAGTAGGGTATTTGATGAGGAACACAATATAGATAGTTCAAACCATGAGGAGATTGTTCCCACTGAAAAGAAGTGTGAGCTTTTGAGTGAAACCTCTGTGGAAGTTCCTATCATAAATCAAAACAATAGCGTGGCTAATGACTCCCCAAATCAAGAATCGTCGCAGGATCAAGCTCAACCAAATTCATTAAGCGCTGGGGATGGGGATGTTGGCGAGAAGAAGCAGGGAAAGAGACCAGTGAGGAACAGAAGAGCCAAGGGACGAGGTAAATGATGTGTTAAGTTATTTAGCTTTGTACTTTAGTGTATGTAAACTAGCCTAGAAACTGATATTTTTGAGCTTGATCTTAACTTAGCAGAGGTGTTTGTAACTTGTAAGGTGTAGTGAAATTGGAATTGTCCAATTTGTAACTTAGCAGGCCTTTTTCTCTATTGTCACACGAGTTTAGGCGTTTTAGAGGTGACTCGTGAGAACAACGCTCACATAATTATAGGAGCACGTCATCTTAAGATTCCTGGATGTGTATGCTGCTAATATGTTGCAATATTTGACATCTGCTGAGAAAAATGGATGAGGACTGCAATTGTTTTGTTTACCTGCTGCTGTTGATTTTCATCAAATTTGTCTGAAAGAGATTTTGAGTCATCTGATGATATTGAAAGTAGACTGTCACATAAGTTCGCGAGCAACTGAGATTTTTGTTGGGATAATTATGGTTCATTATCTTGTATTTTGTATGATTTTCAATTCATTATATCAAAAAAATAGAATGTTACACTCAACCCAATAGTCTTGGAAACGATGAATTTCAAATAAAGCCTGGTGGCTTTTCTCGATCTAACATGACCATATTAGACTTAGGTCTTCCAACGTAGTCAATGAATTATCTTATTCGTAGTTCTAAATATAGAAGACACAAAATATTCAAAATAATAGCCAATACGTTTTACATTCAACAATCCCATCCGGTTGGACTAATGAGTAATGATTCTCATCGTGGATAACATGTATTACATTCCGACAATCTAACTTCAAAACTACGTGAGTCTAATTCTGACCAATGACCTAAGATAAAGCCTCGTTATATCAATAGTCTCAATCAACTACTCGACAATAAAAGTAGATTACTTGTGACCAAAATATCATAAAAGTTATTTTTCAATCAATTTTATTAATTAATTATGAACTTTAAAATTTAAAACCAATCGACCTAAACGGCTAAACCTAATTAAAGTAATAAAATAACAAATAAGTTTGATTATAAATATAATATAAATACTGGCCAAGTAACTTCGTCACATAAATCATCAAACCCTGTGAAGGTCTGTGTGAGTTTTGAAGCATCATGGACTCGTCGATCGCCCAGAAGACCTGGGAACTGGAGAACGACATCCTGCCGATGGAGTCGCCGTCGTCCACCACCGTCGCCGACCCTTCCTCCGACGGCATATTCTACTACGACGACGCTGCTCAGTCCAAGTTCCAGCAGAACAAGCCCTGGGCCAACGACCCTCACTACTTCAAGCGCGTCAAGATCTCCGCCCTCGCGCTCCTCAAGATGGTCGTCCACTCCCGCTCCGGCGGCACCATCGAGGTCATGGGCCTCATGCAGGGCAAGACCGACGGCGACGCCATCATTGTCATGGACGCCTTCGCCTTGCCTGTCGAGGGCACCGAGACTAGGGTTAACGCCCAGGCCGATGCCTACGAATACATGGTTGATTACTCCCAGACCAACAAGCAGGTCCTTCTCTTCTCTTTTCCTTCTAAAACCCTAATTGTGGAAGAGGCCTTATTGGTTTCAGTTTTGAGTGTAAGCTGCTGTGATGAAAATTGAACTGAAAACCTAATGTTGTTGAATTATCTGAATGTTATGCTCACTGTTCTGTGTGCTGTGATAAGCATTAGCTATACCTGTACAAGCACTCAGTTAACCTTCTGTTTGCCTTCAAGGGTTTAGTATCTCTCATAAATGCATATGTGAAACTACCTATAAAATTAAAAGGTTAAAAAAAAAATATTGAATTTGAGGTCACATGAGTAAATGCTGAGTGCTAGCATGCTCAAATGGTGATGTTATTTTTAAAACTTATTAAATACAAACTCAGATTAGGGAGTCCAGGTGCACAAGACTCTCACTGTTGTGGGGGTTTTGGGACCCTTGCTTTTTCAGGGAAGCTATTTTCTTTGGAATCACACACAAGTAATAATATCCTCAGTGAGAACATGTTTTCCTTGGATTGCACTATATATTTGAATTTGTTGCCTTGCAGAGTTTTAATTCTTGTATAGCTCGTTTCACTCTATCCAGTGGAAATCTCCTTTCTTACTTTAGATGTTTGGATACAGGCGGGAAGGCTAGAGAATGTGGTCGGGTGGTACCATTCTCACCCAGGTTATGGATGCTGGCTGTCTGGTATTGATGTTTCCACACAAATGCTCAACCAGCAATTTCAGGAGCCTTTTCTGGCAGTGGTTATTGACCCAACGAGGACTGTTTCTGCTGGAAAAGTTGAGATTGGAGCATTCAGGACATACCCAGAAGGATATAAGCCTCCAGATGAACCTGTCAGTGAGTATCAAACCATCCCCTTGAACAAGATTGAAGACTTTGGTGTGCACTGTAAACAGGTTGCTCTATGTCATATTCTGTATGTTCTTTTCAGAATTTTGTAGTCTATTGCTTACTAACTTCATTGGGATAAAAAAAAAATCCACTGGCAGTATTATTCTCTGGATATCACTTATTTTAAGTCGGGTCTCGATAGTCATCTCTTGGACCTGTTGTGGAACAAGTACTGGGTCAATACCCTGTCCTCTTCACCATTGTTGGGGAATGGAGACTATGTTGCTGGGCAGATTTCTGATCTAGGTAATTCCTTAGATGTATTTATATTACTCCTGTTGAACTAAATTACTTTTCAGTACAGTACAATCAGTTGTTCAGTTGCCTTAATGTCGAGCATGCTTATGGGTTCCTTTTACTCATGTCCAAGCACAAACAAGTTTCCATTTTGTTCATATGAACTTATATTGTTTTACCATGCAGCTGAAAAATTGGAGCAAGCAGAAAATCAATTAGCTCATGGTCGCTTTGGGTCATCATTAGCTGCACCCTCGCAGAAAAAGAAAGAGGTCGGTGTGGCTTTCTTTAATTTGATATTATTCTGTCTTGTCTGATAAGTGTCACAGCTCCTTACAATTCAATATGGGAGAGCACTTTGTTATTATTACCTCTGCCCAATACGTTATCGCGTATTGATGCCAATATGCATATTCAGTGTACAATTTTTATTGAACAAGTAATAACCCTAGCCTGTGACTTGTGCTTGCTATACTGTCGTGAAACTCTCGCTTTATTTTGAAACTAAACATAAAGAGTACATGAGGCATACACATCTCCCTGATATCAGTGTTTAAAATCCAAGATAAAATTTGGTCATTTAGTATGCATAAGTAGTTCTGGTTTCCTGAGTTGTTCAAGACTATTTTGGAGTAAAATACTAAAACTGAAAAACTAAGAAGTACATGAAGGTGGACATGTCCTTTCATTCTGCAGTCAAAGAATGCTTCATTCATTTAGAAGTGGCACACTGGGAGTTTTAGATATACTCTCCTGGCACCTGGTATTTGTTAATCCATCAGTTAGTCATATCCGCTTTATAATGCTTCAGGATTTTATTCCAGTTATATATTATTGCCGTCTGGTGTACAAAGTAGAGTATAACATACTCCATAGGTTACTTTTCTTTGTGGATTTTTTGTGTACTAAATATTGTGTGATATCTCTTTCCTGTGAAAATTTAATGTGTATATATGCACCATGCCTTCACTCACATTTCACAGGCACACGTAATAATTTGGTGGCCAAATCTGCCCATTCACCAAATTTGACACCATTACTCTGTAGGAACTTGTATGGTGATGCTGTCATAAGAAACATAGTATGTAGTAGTATGTCCACTGTAGTGATATGAGACAATCAGTAGAGGGACAATGTAGTGTCTCTTACCAAAAAAAGGATTCATCTTAATGAGTACTTTAGCATGCTCATTCTTTATCTCACATCCGGAGTTGAAATATTAGATTAAATGATTCTATGAAGAATAAAAGGCCTCCTTTTTCACTTATTTTCCTTTTCTGTGGGAGTACAGCTTGGTTCATCCAGAAAACCAAGTGAAACCAAAAGAGACCTTAATTCCATTATTTTCCCAGATTCTTGGTTTTTGGGATACCTAGTAGAACTTTTGGTTTCCCATGTAAATATAAAATTGTAGCAATCCAGGGATAGGTATGGGTATATTTTGTGCTGTCCTCAACATTCTTGGTCCATTCTTGCTCAAGTGAAAAGACATCGATCGGGGTTGTTCTTATCTGCTACTATACCAAGTCACTTTTGCTTTAACCTTATTTGACTTCTTGTTTGCCATTGCAGGAAGAATCTCAACTTGCAAAGATCACTCGTGATAGTGCAAAGATAACAGTGGAGCAAGTGCATGGTCTAATGTCACAGGTGACAATTCATCTATTCTAGATTCATTTTTCAGCAGAAATTCCGGAGGCCACGACTGTATTGCCTCCCTTTGCAAACTTGACCTTATATAGTCTAAAATTTATCTACTTATTTTACCCCACAGGTTATTAAGGACATTCTTTTCAACTCTGTGCCAAGCCAAGGAGACTCAAGCAGAGCCATCTGACCCTGAACCAATGGTTGAAACCTGAAGCTGATATCCGAGGTGTCCTTATCATCCAGAGGTGTCCTTCACCATCAAACACCGAAAGATTAAGTCTCAGGTCGTAGAAGTTTTATCACTCTCTACATTGATGTAAATCCTTTGCACATTCACCTTTGAATTGCCTGTTTTGGTAGCTTTACATGTAGGATATCTTCCAGCAGGTGATGTGATTAGAGAGTTAAGACTTTAAATCCTTCTTCTAAGTTAGATGTTTAAATTTGTCTAATTCCATGTCAGCATGCTTTTACTTTCCTTATCATCCAATGTTTTCTTAAAAATATATAAATTGGTTAACTTATAAATAATTAGGATCTCATGTCAAAGCCTACAGCCTACAAACCCTACATGGTTAAGTGGTGAATGTTGATGCTCTAGGTCCTTAGTTTAATACTTTGATTCTTGTTTTCAACTATCTTGTCTTTTCACCAGTGAAATGTGTCCTTTTCTTGTAGCTACCCATAAATCCATATATCATTGGGCGTTGTATTCAAATTTCTTCATCAGAGATGTAGATGTGCGAAGAGATTTGAGAAGGACATGAGTGGCTTTGAATTTCATTTTGAGAAGGCCCTCTCATCCTCAAGCTCACCATATCCATCACTATCCATATGATCTCAACCCCACTTCTCTTTAAATCCTCCACTCATTTTCTTTCATTTTATCAAAAAAATAATTGGTCTTCTCTCTAGATTGTCTTAGATTCGATTCTCAAGAGATAACAAAAAGGCATGCTTCTATTCTCCACAGGGAATGGTCCTCTTCATGGGTGGGTCTATTTTACCTCTTCCATTTGCACTTTTTTAGTGCTTGTGACAACCTCACATGTACCACTCCCCTTTCCATGTCATGCCATTCACTTCACTTTCTTCATAATTCTAACATACATGCAATTCAACGATGAACCTAACCGAACGCTCGTCAAAGTTGTATTAACTGACGATGAATAATTAACACTCATCGAGCCCCTAAATACACCTGTTTTTGGCTAAACATTCCATGTGACCCCTTCACTCCTAGGACTCATGCAACCTCATCTAGCCTCACGAGGGTTGTAGTGTAGGGTTGTGCTACTTTCTCTTTGTTTTCTTTTTCTTCTCTTGCATTCATGAATGCCATTATTGAATTTTAAGAAACTATGTTTTATTTTGATGCCACCTACTACAAAAGCAACAAAATATGATAAAAGCCCATGACCAAATTTCCTCCAAATTGAGATCCAAGAGATCTTAAAAGTGAACCCTAATTAAATTAGGGTCATGACTCATGAAACAAGAAAAGGTCCAAAAAAGATTACCTTCTCCACCTCAACCTCCAAAATTATAATATTGATCAAGCTCTTCCAATCTCTCTTGTGATGATATGTTGGGAAATAGTAAGAATCAGTAGCCAAAAAACAAGAGGAAGGAGTAGCAAATTGGGTGATCTGGCCACTTGGTTTTGGGTTAGTGGATTGTCTACTCTCTCCATCAACTCCAACATGGAACACCAATTGGTTTATGAAAAAAATATATTCTTTTGATGGATAACAATTGTATACCGTTAGAATCGGTTGGGAAAGATGGTCATTTTGCTCTTGAAATTTTAATCGAGTTAACCTCTAATATAGTATCAAAGTCTGATCTCTCTGATTTCCATGTCAAGTAAATGCAAATCATAACATCAATTTAACTGTAAAAAATTTTGGATCCCTATATTAAACTTTTAAATGAATGGAAGTGTAGGAGAGACATTGAAGCCGGGTGAGCAAACACTATACAGGGAAGAGTTTTAGGATCCCAACATTGACTAATATTTATGCTTAGTCAACTATTAGAGTCAACTTAGTGTGTACCAATCATATACTTTTTTTTCATCCTTGATAAAACAATAAATATTAATGTGATTCTAGTAACATACCTCCGATCCTGTAACAGATATTTCTTGTGTTTGAGAGAGCCTGAAAAATGTGTTAGCAAACTTGGCTAAGGAAAGATTTTATGGGTGTGTTTATGATGGATGCTATTTATAGATCAAGATAATATGCTTAATTAATTGATATTGTAATAAATTATTGAGTGGTTAGATGACTAATTTGAATTATATTGACACGAGGAGGACAAAGACCTGGTATATATATAATGACTAACATGGAAATACATATGGTTGAACAAGTCGTTTATTAGGCAAAGTGGAAAGACTTGGGTTTGATTTCATATGTAATTATATATGTTTGAATTGTTCATCCTCCATAATGCATATACAATCATTTTTTGTACTATAATTAAGAAGGTAGATTATTCTATAATGTTCTCTTTTTTTTTTTCAATTTTGTTGTTCTAGGTGTTTTTTTTCTTTAATCATTATATCGTAGGTTATGTGAGTGATGTTTTACCATTTTGTTTTATAAATTTTAGTGACATCTAATTATATTTTTTCGGCAAGTAATATTATGGTGCTTTGGTCGTGTAACTTTTGTTATATTAATTTTTTTTGTATAATGTTAATTAGGGGCCTTAATTTTT
>JAYMSU010001107.1:0-11235 GCA_036897765.1 Erodium chrysanthum | reverse complement strand
CCTATTTTACTCACTTGTATTTAGTTGGAGCATTTGTAGGACCTGCTCCTCTTATCTTTGATATTCTGTTAATTCATATGTGTATATATAGGCAGCTCATATGATAATAAACTCACTCAATTCTCAACACTCTCTACACACTTCCTCTATACCTAGAACACCATCTCTTTCATAAGTTTCTATTATCCATTTAACTTTCATCATTCCCATATGATAATTTTAAATTTAATGAAAAACGTGCAAACTTAGATATAATTAATTAAAATTTATCTTCTAATTACAGATAATGAAAAACGTGATAATTGGCTTTGGTTCATATATAACCCATATGATATGCTGAGCCCATATGAACATGTATGGGCCAGGCCCAAAAAAGAGCCCAACTTCCATGAACACACTTGACGACCAAGAACTCTACAACTGTAACGGAGATCGCTTCTTACCGACAGTTTGGTCCTGCCATCGCCAAGAAGGAGCTCACACTCTGCAACAAATAAACCAGGTTCGATCCATGCTCATATCATTTTCTAATGGATTCAATTGTGTGGATCCGAAATCTGATGGAGCTGAGATTTTTCAGTGTTTTTTTCTCACTTTTTTCCCAATACCCCTACACTGACTCGGCTTCGTTTTGAGACCCTTTTCTTCTACTGCCTTGTTTCGGTTCTAATTCGTGTAAAGTTGCTAGCTTTTCTGTAATGAATCTTGGTTTGCTTATGAATTGGAGAATTAACAATGTCGAATTGCTGTGATTTTTTGTTGGGATGCAATTAGTTGTGTTTGGGGGTAGCAATTTGAGTCCAGGGTTTGGAGATTGGAAGTGTGGGAATATGATAGATTGGATTGAATGCTCTTTTTTGGTAGCAATTTGTGATCTGATTGATTGATAAACTATACTGTACCTTATTGGGTCATTTACAGACATTTTTTCATGAGGAAATGGTTTTCTTTTCCTTGAAGACATAACCCATTTATTACTTCAATATTAAGCTTATGGTGATTCTCATTCAGTCATGTTCACACACTTTCTTTCTCGTTGGCAATTTGATTTTCCAATTTTACTTTTGTTAATGTTCATGAGGTTTTCATAAGTTGCAATGCTATTTCCTGCAATTTAATATCATTCTCTTTCATATTTGGCTTGCTCCAAGCCTGTAATGATTTCATGGACATTTTGTGCCTTGTGATGATTTTCTTACCCTCTGCAATCTGCATACAGTTCGGATCATATTCTCCAGAATTCAGGAATGACATCCACGGCATGTTTCATCATCGTCAGCAAAAATGACATCCCAATATATGAAGCTGAAATCAGCTCTGCAGCTAAAGTACGAGTTCTAGATTATCTTTGCACGCAAATTTATGCTGACATTTGTTGCTATTTAGCTGGAAACTTCATTTAGAAAGTGATTGCTGAACTCGCGTTTATTTCCTGTTAATGTTCAGGTTGTGTTTTAAAGTTTACATCTGAATCAGGATATGACATCTTACTCCTTTTGCATACTTTTCCTTTTCTCTTATAACTTATAAGCAGTTTATATTTATCGTCTTAGTTAATCACTACATGGCATGATTTAATATATTAATTCATATTAATTTTATTGCCGAAAGACCAAAACTGCTTTTGAGCTTAGAGGTCATGCAAAGCAATAGCAATTGTCCAAGCAGGGTTCAGATTTTTACTTCTTATTCCACATTGAAACTATGCATATGGATACTATGTTTACTATCTTTTTAGCAGCTTGAATACTATGGTTATTTGACTGGTCTATAACTTGTCATGACAGAGGGAAGATGCTGCTCAGCTGAATCAATTTATATTGCATGCAGCTCTAGATATTGTTCAGGACCTTGCATGGACTACTAGTGCCATGTGAGTCACACTCCTCTCAACATTTTCAGTCCGGTGTATTATTTTAAATATTGTGTTAAGGCTGCTCTTGTCATGGTCATATGTTTACCTCCTAAATATGCTATGTTTTGCTTCCATCACAGGTTTTTGAAAGCAGTGGACAGGTTTAATGATCTGGCGGTGTCAGTATACGTTACTGCTGGTCATATCCTTTACATTATAGCTAAATTTTACATACATCACATGGTTTGTATTCATTTCTACTTCCATGATGATAAAAATAACTTAGAATAACACAAATCTATTCTGGGAAAAAGATGTTCTTCACATGGATATGTTAATTATCATGCATATCCCTTTGCTAACATGTTGTCTACATTTCATTGATCTAGTATTCAGTTTGCTGATAATCATTGTATACTCGGAGCTAAAATATTCTTTTAAACAATGTTCAGAAAATGAAAGGCTAAGTTAGATTTGTTAGGGTTACAGAACCATGAACTGATCAATGATCAATAGTCATTGCGTCGTTTTAGAACTTTACGTTGCCATACTATATCCAGATTTATATTTTTCTTGACTTGTTGTATGATACATACGAGATTAATGCTGCTTCATGACTCTCGTAATGATGATGGGATTAAGAGCTTTTTCCAAGAGGTCCATGAGCTTTATATCAAGGTGAAGTGTTCTTGCATGTTTCCAGTACATTTCTAGCTTCTTGTCCATCCTGGTAATTCAGCATTATCCATGAATTTTGATTTGGTCAAACAAGTTTTATTTCTTAAATACCACACGCTTAGCCATCAGTGAGGATATATGGTTGGGTATGCCATTTATGCACAAGCTCTGTCATTTTTTTCCGAATAATCCGTTCTTTAAATCTGTTTGAGGAAATTGTTCAGTGACTAAAATTTGGGTTCTGCAGGTTCTTATGAATCCTCTCTACCTGCCCGGTTCTCGCATTTCATCATCACATTTTGATACAAAAGTCCGCTCTCTTGCAAGAAAATATCTCTAGAGGCCACTTGTTCTGTGATGGAGCAGACTTCCACAAAGCTTTTGCAGTTTGTACTCTCTGAGAAGCTCAAAGCATTATATGTTTTTAGCTCAACAGATAATGGCTTTAGGTTCATTTATAAGCAAACTGTAGGGTTAGCTTTGAGCAAATAATGTTGTATCTGCAGAATGAATGCTGAAGCTTGTTACAGTGTGATTTTTTTCTGAAAAAAGATCTGCAAATTCATATGCTGAAGGAGCTTGTGTTATATTATGTGCATTCAAGTTGGGCCTGAGTTCTGTTCTGAAAATAACAACCAATAGCACCAACTCAAAACTATTCTCAAACCCGCCCGTCCCAGGTTTCAGAACATGGAAATTTCGTGTATCTGATTGATTGATGCTGAAACATGATTGAGATCAATAATTCTTCTTCAGATTCAAAAGAAAACAAAACACGAAATTGAGATTAAGTCGGGTCGAGGAGGGCAAAACCTGTCCTAAACCTGACCGTTGCTGCTGAGATGCCCAATAATTGTTGCAATCATCATTACAATAATAATGTGGACACACAATGATTGTTTTGACATTCGATGCACAAAAACTAATTATTTGGAAGGATAAGTCTGTCTAAACAGACTTACCTATCAATGAGTTATGTGTTGGTCTAACAAATACCATATGATACACATATAATATGAACATGTACATGTGCACCATTCAATCAATCAACACAATAACTTAATTGAGAAAGAGAAACAATCCTCATCACTATTTTCCTATCCTTTTCTCTCTCTTTAAAATAGCTAATAGCTATGGCTATGGATGAGATGAGCTAGGACCTAATCTACAATTATTTCTTCCTTTTGTCTTCAGCTTCTGCTATTATATGTCAACAAATATTCCCTCTCTTTTACTATTCAGAATAAAAAATATAACATTCATATTTGAATTCGATAATAAAATTTTACTTGTTCTTATAATCATTCTTGATTTGAAAGAGAAGTAAGTTAATATCATTTCTATGTAAAACAACTTGTGATTAAATCAACATAAACAATTGAGAGATGGTTGGTTTAACTAAATTTTGAAATTGAAATAGAGTCAGATTGTTAGAACGAGGTCCAAGCGATTCAAGTGTCAGCAAGGTGGAGCAGCATTTTTGGCGTTTTGACTTCTGATTATACAGCTATTGGTTAATTTGAGTGTGTTGACTGTTTATATTACTCGTACAGTTAACAAGACAGCCGATTGACTGACAAATCAGTCTCTAGTATGCTTGGACCATGCTTGGTCACAATAATATTTGCCACACGACAACATCAACTTCATCCATCCCATGATCTGTAATCCTTAATCCACGTGATTAATTAACTAACTAACCCTCAATCTTCTTTGATCCCAATCCCTAATCTTTCTCCCTACATTCATAACAAACACACCATCATCCTCGTATACTTCCTCATCCATCATCGTCTTTACTGCTTATTCAGTGACATTTCAACCACAAATCAACTGATACAGTGAGACACAGAGCTACAGTTCTTCACTACTCAGCACAGAGATAGAAACAGAGCACAAAAAAGTGCCCCACTGTGCAACCCAAATTCAAACACATGGGTTTTGGGTATTTAATGCGAGCTTCAAATCTCGCAATCCATGGGCGCTAATAAGGCCATTTTCGTTTGAAAAAGGAGCACCAGAAACAGCCAAGAAGATAAAAAAAAAGTAGTCTTTTTTTCTCTATAAAAAGCTAGCATCTTCACTCCACGTTCACATGGGCCAAAACCCAGACCTACTGGCTGCTAATTGGGTACTATTTTGTTTGTCATTTTTCAATCTTGCAATCTAAATTATTGAAAATTGAATATATTTCCCAAAAGCCCTCTTTTGCTTCTTCATCCCCAACATTTCTACTGACACCCCTCTGATCTCTGCAGATTTTATTCTTTGCTCTTGTTTTGATGTCTCGTTTTTCCAACTTTCACATCCTCAGCTCCTCTGTTTAGCATAATATATTGTTGAGGAGTCAGAGCTGGGGTTTCTACAGCCTCATTTTTCAAAGGTATTTGTGGTTTCTGCTTCTGGGTCCTTTTCTTCTTCTGAATGTGAATTATGCAGATGTTTTGGTGTCTGTTGACTTACTTGATTTCTTCAAAATTTCAAATCTATTAGCTGTATGTAACTAATGGGTTTGTAAATGTGGAGATTTTGTGAGGCTGGTAATGGCTGTTTATTTCTTCTGTGGGGTACTTTGGTTTCTGCTTCAAAAATTGAATTTCTCTTTAGATATGTGGCATTGATGGGTCTGGAGATTTTGTGATGTGGGCAATGGTTATTTCTCTGCTCTCTCTGTATCTGTTTTCTTCAAAAATCTGAAAGCTTTAGCAATTTGGACTCTGATTTTGGGGATTTTCTTTAAGTGGGCAATGGTTACTTCTTTGTTTTGTGTGATATTTTGAAGTTAGTGTTATTAGATACATTGTTGAGTTGGGGGCTTTGATACAGTTTCAATTTCTTTCAACCACTACTTGGCTTGAAATTCAGAGGATTTGTTAGGTAGTTTTAACCTTTTTGCATTCCAAGTAATTGCCAATAGGAATTTTGGTTTGCTTCATAAAGATTTCAGAATCATATTTGGCAACCAGCAATGACTTAATTATGCATACTTCTCTTACTGAAGCCTTTTGGAGTGATTTTGATTTCAAAGAACATTTTTTGTGTGGTTGGTTTGGATATGTGAAGAAGTAAACTGCAAGCAAAGCTGAAAATTACCCGAAAAAACTACTTTGTTTGGTTAAATATGTGAGCTTCAAGATTGCAGTTGTGTTTTGCTTGCATTGTTTCCAACACTAGAATTTTACCTTAGAAACCCAATTGCACGATAAGGACCCCTTACCAGTCTTTAGAGCCATGAGCTGTAGTTTTCGTGGATATCAACTGTTCCAATTTAATGTTGTCTGAAGAATACAAGGTGAGATTAGGCTGGTTTGATGGAATTTTAGATGAAACCTTTGAGGGGATTGCTGAAGTGCTGAACTTGAACTAGAGATGGACCGGAGGAGCTGGCTATGGCGAAAGAAGTCTTCTGAGAAGATTCCTGGTGAAACTGAGAGTTCAGGATCCATATCTTCTCATTCAGAAAGATTCTCTGATGACCAGGTAGTGCTAATTGCTAACGTTGTTGATGATCTTAGATTGATTGGTTAAGAATGGCTTGCCTGTCCCTGCAATCTTGTTCATTCCTTGTTTTGTTCTTGAAGGTTTATGCAACTCATAATTCCCCAGAAGTAGCATCTAAAGTTGCACCAAATGATGAAGAAACAAATGATACAGTAAAGAACCTAAAAGAGAAGCTTTCTTGGGCTATTCAGAACATAAGTGCCAAAGAAGACCTGGTGAAGCAGCATGCCAAAGTTGCAGAAGAAGCTGTTGCAGGCTGGGAAGCAGCTGAGAACGAGGTTTCAGGTTTGAAGCAACAACTCGATGCTGCAACTCACAAGAGCTCGTCCCTTGAAGATCGTGCTGGTCATCTCGATGGAGCTCTCAAGGAATGTGTGAGACAGCTCAGACAAGCCAGAGAAGAGCAAGGACAAAAGATCCATGAAGCTAGAGAAGAGCTCGAGGGTCAGATTAGGCAGCTTCAGGACAAATTTGAAGCTGCAGAGAAGGCAAATTCATCTCTTGAACAAGAACTCTTGTCTAAAACTGAGGAACTGAGAATGAGATTAATTGAGACTGAGTTCTGTACACAAGCAGCTGAAGCAGCAAGCAAGCAACATTTGGAGGATATAAGGAAAGTGGCAAAGCTTGAAGCTGAGTGCAAGAGGCTGAAAGCTATTATTGCTCATGAAGCATCAGCTGCTACTGAGGTCAAATCCTTCGGGCCCTCTTCGGTTTATGTTGAGTCTTTCACAGATAGCCAATCAGATTACGGGGAGAGGCTGTTTGCAGGAAGAAACAGCATGCCCCATTCAATGGAGATAGGCCTCATGGATGATTTCCTTGAAATGGAAAGACTTGCAGCATTGCCAGATACAGAAAGTGAAGGCTGCTATCTTGAGGCAAGTTCTGTATCAGATCAACGAACTAGTTGTGAAAGCGCGTTAAGAGCTGAGCTCGAGGTGATGATTCACAGGACAGTTGAGATGGAGGAAAGGTTAGAGAAGGTGGGAGAGGAAAAGGAGGAACTAGAAGTGTCTTTGGTTGGATGCAATAAGAAACTCGAGGCAGTCGAGTTGAAGTTAAGAGAGCTGCAAGCTCAATTAGCCCATACACATGAATCAAAAGTTTCTGCAGAGGAACAACTAAAAGACAGCAACAAGAAGAGAGGAACAGCAGAGGAACAACTCAGAATTGTCAAAGCTGAGATCGAAAACTTGCATTCAAGAATCGGTTCTTTAGAGGAAGAGCTTGAAAAGGAGCGTGATTTGTCTACTGACTTGGAGGCTGAGCTCGAAAAGGAGCGTGCTTCAGCTTCAGAAAGTTTGGCAAAGTTCCACAAATTGGAGGCTGAGGTATTAGGCATGAAACAAGGCACAAAGCTGCATCAGGTCAGTTCATGAACACAAACAAACAAACTATAACTTTACTATGGAGGCCAATTTGCTACATTTTTTGTGTAAGTCCAGGTTGATTCATATTTCTACAAATGTTTGACAGGAGAAGGAGCTAGCAGTAGCTGCAAGTAAGTTTGCAGAATGCCAGAAGACAATAGCATCCCTCGGGCGCCAATTGAAATCTCTGGCGACTCTAGAAGACTTCCTGATGGATGAGAAATCAGCAGAGATCAATCCTCAAGGCTTGAAGAGTCACAAGAATGGTGTTGATCCATGGAAGTCCTCCAGAGACTCTGAAAGGCCAAAACCCGGAAATGATCTTGCAAGTCCTCCAGGGAATGGCAACGACAATGCCAAGGAGCTGCTGCTACCACTAAGCACCAATGTTGCATCAGAAAAGATCCAAAGTGAGATAGGGAAGCGCCAACCCCGTGGTAGGAGTAGGTTTCGGAAGGAAAGTTTAAGAGACTGACATATTTTGATTTCCATTGTAAAGCATGTATATGTTTATCATCTGTACTTGACATTGAGATTCTATAGATTCAACGATTCTGAATCACCAAGTTGTATCTATATATCTACGTCACTTGTAAGAATAATATCAGACTTGAACTGAAACCTAACTAGATGTAAATTGAAACCAAAGTCCTAAGCAACGCATTGAAGTTGCGGTAAGATGTTAGAAACCAGTGAGCTTGCCATAATGAAATAAGCCCTTTCTGTCAAATGAACACCGTCCCAGCTTATGCGCTTGTGAGGGTATGCACAAACTGATGCTCCCTCAAATCCACACATTTTGGTTATGCTGAAGTTATAGTCACCTCCCTTACCACAACAAGCTTTCTGTAGAGTGGTCTCATCAATTTTCTTTCTAGCAAAACGGTATAGGCTTTGGAATGCATTGTAGTGATCACCATACACTATGATCACATTTGGATTTCCTTGTCTCAGCTCCTTAACAGCCCTTTGCAGACGATCATTATAGTGAGTTGCAAATTTGTTCAATCCCTTGAGACAGTGAAGCTCGTTGTAGGCAGCTGAGTCGTTGGTTTGAAATGCTGTGAGATAGATTGGAAGGCATCCAATTGGCAATATCCCGGGAACAATCACTCGTTTTTCACCATGACGAATAACAACCTGTGGCAAGATCCTGGGAACAATCAAATTCTGATACCATATCAGAGGATCAACTCAACTAAAAACTCAAACTGATAGTTGAAAGACCGATTAAGGTCTCATAAGAGCTTACTTTGACAGCATACTTGATCTGTTTGATGACATCAGGCACAATGCTCTTAACCTCTTCCATGGATTTGCCTTCAAAGAAAGCATAGTTGTAATCATTCAATCCTATCTCCCCAACCAAGAACAAAGCTGATTTACGCTTCTCCACGCAATCTACACATTCATCATAGTTATATCATAGCAAATCAATAAGCATACCAAAAATTTGTTAACAGTATTAACCATGGTGATCATGTTGACATGTTGCATTGAAATGAGTGATCATCCAATGCAACTGCTTCATGAGAGAAGAGTTGGTAACAGGATTTACAATGTTCTTTCGTCCAAGAACTCGAGAAGTCAAGGCAGTAGCAACTGCAAAATTCACACCATGATTGAACCTTTTTTGATGTCTACTCAAATAAGGCTCTAGAAATGGAAGGCCAGCTGCTTTTGCTGCATGGTTAATTCAGTACAAGAATGTTAAATTGTTGGAGAAATAGTTCTTAACGTGTATACTATTGCAGATTACCGATAAAATCAGTCATGAGGAGGCCATTGGAGCATCTTCCAGTTGATGAGTTGTTGAAAAGGTAGCGCCTTGTTTCGCCGTAGGGAAGATGAGCAAAAGGATAACCAGCACCTAAAGGACTCTGGAGAACCAAATTGCCTGTATTGGATATGGAATCCCCGAATTGATAGATTGCGTTGAATTTGCATGCTTTAAGAGGGTGCTTATTGAGTGCATTGCAAGAAGTAGAGAACAGAACAAGAAGAGAGACAAAAACAAGAAGCTTAGACAAAATTGGACAAGACATGTTGTTATTGTTGTTGTTGCTGCTTCTGATTCTGATAGTGCATATATGTATGAGAATATTTATAGGGCATGTATGAAACCAAAGAAAGAATGGGAAATGGATAAGGTGATGAAGTTTTTGAGTTGGGAATGACTGTTAGTGTATTGACTATATGAATCAAGTCCAAGTCTAAGTCTTTGTTGAGAAACTAAGGTCTCCCACTAAATCTCCATCATGCCAAGTTGGTGCTCAGCTCATTGTTCAGATCAGTATCAGACTATCAGTGCTTTGTTATATACATCCAACCAATATCAGTTCCTCAACAGTTGAAAAAGGAGTTTTGTTCTAAAATAGTAATGAAATAATGTTTTCTTTCTAAATTAACCTTCAAATTCATATTCTAAAAAAAAAACTTCAAATTCATTGTCATTCTCCAGTTAAGTGACTTTGCAAGCATATCATGTAGTTCACAACATAAGATGCAGTAGATGATTATAATCGAATTTGAATCGAAAATCAAAATGTTATATTATTTTTTTCACCCTTTATCACAATAAGTATCAATATTACACACGACTATGTGAATATGATGTCATTATAAACCGCACGTGGAAAAAATAATGTGCAATATGAAGACCAGCAATGAAATTTTTATTGCTTCAGCTTGGACTCAGCTGAGCTCTGCCAGCTTCAAGCTCTAATCTTTTTGCTCTAATTGCACTTTTCTCCGCCCAAGTTCCAACCTTTGGCCATACCCAGTTGGAGATCAGTTTAGGTTTTGTACCACTAAGGTTTTATTTAGGGGTTTTGGGATTTGAAGAAGATCTGAAACGCATGAAGCTGAGGAGAATTGTAGTGTGTAATGGGATTGATGCTTGTGAGAATTGGTTGTGAAATTTCTGGGTTTTAAGTGAATGTGTGTGAATAGTGTAGGGTATTGGTAAAATTAGGTGTCTTGGTTTTGCTGAGAAGTGATTTATTGGGTGGTTCTGAACAATATCTCTCTTGGATTGGCCTTAACCAGAATCAGCAGATGGAAGGAAGGTAAGCTCCTTGACCCTATATATATATTTTTTTTGATGTCATTCTTGTACAAGATTTGGACTCACATGTACAAGCAAAGAACACTAAACTTATGGTTCTTATATTTGTAAGATTGCTTCCACAAGGATTCGAACTCTGGTCCTCCATTGTGTTGGAGGGAGTCCTTAACCACTGGGTCAACTTGAGTTGGCACCACAACCATAATCGTTACTTTATCAATATGTGTATAGGTTTTAATTTCTTTGCATCGAACATGACAGGTATCTAGCTGAAGCTCTAGTTCAAGCAATGCAATTCGATAAAGCAGAGGAACTGTGCAAGAAAACTCTTGAAATTCATCGTGTGCACAGTGAACCAGCCTCTCTTGAAGAGTCAGCTGACCGGCGCCTGATGGCCCTTGTGTGTGAGGCGAAGGGAGATTATGAATCTGCCCTCGAGCATCTTGTCCTCTCCAGCATGGCAATGATTGCCAATGGACAAGACAACGAGGTTGCTTCTATTGATGTCAGCATTGGCAACATTTACCAGTCTCTCTGTCGCTTCGATGAGGCTGTTTTCTCCTACCAGAAGGCACTCACAGTCTTCAAATCATCAAAGGGCGACAACCACCCATCAGTTGCCTCTGTCTTTGTACGCCTTGCAGACCTCTACCACAGGACAGGAAAGCTCAGAGAGTCCAAATCTTACTGTGAAAATGCCATGAGGATATATTCCAAATCTGTACCTGGAGCCACAGCAGAAGAGGTTGCCGGTGGGTTGA
>JAYMSU010001106.1:0-11235 GCA_036897765.1 Erodium chrysanthum | reverse complement strand
TCAGAATTATAGTAAAAATCGAGGTTTCTCTCAAATCTATCTCTTTCGGTATTCTTTTTTGAATCAACGAACTAGGTAAAGAATTCACCTTACGTCACGCACGCTGCATTACTAAAAATCCAAACATGTAAGTGAAATAATATGAATAAGGCGGTAAGGTTTGTAGAATATTCTGTTTTCATGGATATTACGGATGAGTCAGAATATAAATATAATTGTATCCTAACACATATTAGTTTGAATATTATATTTACGATATCTATCACACCCATGTCGTCAGAACTAGAGGTTCTTGAACATACATACTAGACTTGAAATTGTTGAAAAGAATATGAAGTGGTCATTTAGTGAAGATGTCAATGATCTAAGAAAGAGAATTTTGTTATGCTGTTTGAATGGCCGATCTTTAAACATTGTGAAGTTAAAAGACCTTGTCCCCAATGACCCCTGAACCGTTTCAAGGATATCTATGGTTTGGATTTCTATAAATCTATTTTTTATACTAATATTATAAGGGGAAAGTGAGTTACTATGTATAAATGTGAATGTGCATCTTCTCTCACTTTTATTCTGAAAGTTATATCTTTCTCAACATTATATCCATCATTTATGTATTTTCGTGAATATTCCTTACTTTAGGCATATGTTGGATTTGAAGAAAACACTTCTCCCTCCTCTCATATTTTCCTACCTCTTATTTCTCTCTATACATAAGTTTCGCATGAAACTCAGAAAAACTTTGACCAATCATAAAAAATGGGTATGTCATTTGTCTTGACGAATGCACTCTGAAGAATGAATTGAATGTGGACTACCGGGCTACCCTAATACCTACAAGCACAATTTGTGTCCGAAGAAGGGGGACGAATTTGGACTATCGTCTAACTTTAATACCTATAAACTCAAGTTGTATTCAAAGAAGAAACTGAATGTGGACTATCGTCCTACCTCAATACCTATAAACTTAAGTTTCGTTCCAAAGAAGGAAACGAATGTGGATATATAACCGTCTTACCATAATAGGTATAAAGAAGGAATTGGATGGGGACTATCGACCTATCACAATAACTAGGAAGGATGAAGCGTGTGGAAACTAATGTTCCAGAAGCAGAATGGACTTTGCATCCCGAACTCGCTAGCACATTTGACAATTTGTATTTTGGGTTAGATAATCTTGAAGATCATACATTCTACGCATGAAAGAAACGAAGATCAAGGGAGACCAAAATGTCAGACAACACAAAAAAAAGCATCAATGACCCGCAAAAGAGAGATATAAACATTAATTTAGGTGATTGAAGATCACTAGAGAAGATATTTTGCCTACCTTTGAAACTCATGTTCCTTCATTACTTGCACAACCTGAAGGGATATATATTGAATAATTTTTAACGTCACGTCATTTATTACTGTGATACAATTTTTAAATAAATCTTTAAATTGACTTTTTTAGAAGAAAAAGAAACTAGAAGTATGAGTATGAGAATGATTATGATTATGATCCATCAAATTTTGGTACTAAATGTAAAGTCGAATCAATCGTACAATTTATTATCGATTGAAAGCTTATTTCAACAGTTTGGAGTAGATATAACACCTTCCTTGAGTTGTTATATCTACTCCAAAATGTCAATGATTTACCTTTCCTGGCAAAGAAAGATGGAATAATTTGTACAAACACATATTTGTATGGATGTATCCATCAATTTCACAGGCAGTGCAAAATGTTTACTGTCAACAATGAAGAGTGCAAGAATTAAAAAGCTGCTCTCTCCTCATTAATTACAAATATATTTTATTATATTAACCTGACATGCACAAAAGTCCCTCAATCAATTCAAACCCATCTCCATTTTCAAAATATATGTGATTTTTATTTTTGAAATCCAATATATAATTTTTTGTTCTTTACAAAATGATATAAACTACACGTTTGGCCTCAATATGTTGACAGAAAAAGCAAAAACAAAAGCTTCTATGCATGACATAAAAAGCAGACTCCTTTTTATTTCCGAATGGAGACATAACATAAATCTATAACCTATTGTTTCTAACATTTCTTGTACCAATATATATTTGTTCATGTGGCACTATTGCAGCTGAAGAAGATGAAATAATAAGCTACAATGGCTTTTTTTTTCCCTTGGACGAATAGCTTTTGATATACAGCGAGATGCTTCCATCATCGTAGTGGGAACTCTTTCTGAAGAACATCGAGATTCCGAGAATCACAAGCCTCATGCATGTCTTTACGATCTGCACAGCTGAGAACACCAGAGAAGAAAATTCTTCTTATTGTGAAAATATAATATGAAAATAGAAAACTTATTGTGAAAATAGAAAACTACTCTGAGCCGTTAGATTAGTAGATCTGAAGGCCCATATTATTAGAGGTTGATTATAAAATAAATATAAAAATAAACACAAAGTTCTGTGTATTTATAATTATGCCATTAGCATACCTTAGAGAAATTCTCAGATATTGCCAGGCATTATCTGCTTTTGGATTCATAGCGAGTGCCCGGACATAGTACTGAATGGAATCAGCGTACATACCCTGAAGGAAAAACTAGGATTTCAACCAAGAGCGATAAATAGCAAATCAATCAAAAAACAATATTTAAGTGGTTAGAAAAAATTCAGTTCTCACACAAAAAAGAGAAAATGCAAGTATGAAACTTGGGGAAAAACCTGATTGGCATAACTTATCCCCATATTTGCCCATGCACGAACATAATTAGGCTTCAAATCCAGAGCCTGGAATGAAAACACAAATAAAAGGAAAATTAGTTTTATCAGATAACATAGAAATATTGGTGACAGGAAGAACTAACTTGGATATTCACAACCAAAATGTGTAATAAAAAAACACGAGCAAGAAATAGATAAATCATACTTATTGTCCCTTTGTCCAAAATGATTGTCCTATTTTCCTAATTTGGATGTACCAACACAACACCCACTTACTCTTTTAGGAAGTTAATTATATATAAATACCAATATTTTATGAGTTAGTGTGGCAACCACTTGATGAGGTACCACATGGTAATCACATGTGGTGGAAGTCCAGCTTTAACTCCACTACTCCTTAATCCTTACTACAAGTCATATAGGACACTTATTTTAGGACGGGGTGTAATACGTGAGACAAAAATGCACATTAGAACCAATCATGCCCCACTTTAAAGAATGTCATGGTATTGCCAAGCTCTCAGTCCCACGTTGAAAGATGTGGATCCGTTTGCCACTTTGGGGCCTTCACCTATTAGTTCGAGCCTTTAGGTGGGTCGGGTCTCAACATGGTATCAGGGCTTGGTTTATCCATTACTTGAACCTCTCTATGCCATCTAGTTATTGGGCAAATCTATTTTGGGCTAGAGGCCCACGGTCCACATGCAGGCGGCCTGCACGTGAGGAGGGGTGCCAAGCTCCCAGTCCCACATTGAAAAGATGTGGATCCATTTGCAATTTTGGGGCCTTCACCTATCCGTACGAGCCTTTAGATGGGTCGGGCCTTAACAGATACATGCCCACAAATGATAGCTTGTCTCCCAAATCATCTCAAGAAAGAGCCAATGAGATATAACTAAGAACACTTGCAAGTAACACATAAGACACTACATAATGACCAAAATTTAATTGAACTTAGGTGACACTCCCTTGTCCATAACAAAAGAAACCTGTTTGGACTGACTCTTTGATTATACAAGTATTGAATAAGAATTACCCGTTGATAAGCCAAGATTGCATTGGCACTTTGGACACTGTTAGCCTGTGTTGCCCCAAGCTTGTTCCAAAGGGAATAATCATTAGGCTTGAGTTCCAAAGCTGTCTGGAAAGCTTTAACTGCTTTATCATATTCTCTGGATAAATTGAATAAAACACCAAGTACTATGTGCACATCACCATCCTCAGGTGACATCTGAGCAGCATCCTTGAATAAACTAACAACCTGCAAGGCCCAAAAGTATCCATCTGAGTTATGCTGAAGGGGGAACAATCGTTTTTAACGACAAAAGACTAAACAAAATAGGGTTGAATATTTCTGTCTCCATCGGACTGTGAATTTTTTCAAGTTAAACCCCTATTTTCTTTATATATTTTTAACTTAGCAACTAGACCGGAAATATTGTTCTCAGAACAAAAAAGTTGGACCACATCACCCAATCACATTCAATTTGACTTTGTAGCTTCTCAGAAAAATATTGTTCTCCTTTTAAGGCTTTTTTTGATATTTAGGAGAAAGCCGGACAATGACATAATACACATATAATATAAGATGCACTCACGTCATTATAATAAAAGGAAACAGGCTGCTCTGGTGGGGTAAGTGTCCCATACTTCGGATGATTTCGCAGCCATCCATACATGTATTTCAATGCAGCTTGCTGTTCCAATTCTGCATTTGTAAAAATGGGGAAAATTACAGATTTATTTTCCATTATAAAGTTAATGCTTCAAAAAGTTATGTATCCCTGAAAAATGGTGAAATTGCAATGAATGCTCATTACAAAATAGACTAGATACAATTAATATACGAGATCAGTCTTAATCACTAAATTGGCATGGTTAATTCTTTATGATAAATATTACATATCAAATGAATACACTTAAATATTATTTCAAAACATGGAAAAGCAGTCACTCACCATTTGTATGACTCACACCAAGAGCAAGAAGCACTTCCAAATTTGTTGGATCAGCCTCTTGCGCACGCATCATGGCTGCAATAGCCTGCATAGATTATATTTCATTTCAAGATTAGTATATGAGGCAGCTTGAATTTTCAGTAAATAAAAAATGGGTGGTGCAAGAACTCTAGACATTTCACGTCGCAGTACAGCAGCGTAATAGAAACCAATGTGTAGTGAAGTGATGTCATAAATATATGCACAAAGCATCCTAGTCTACAACACGAATATCAAGAAAGCTGAGAAAACCTGTTGATCATCATCATTCTCTGCATGTGCTATTCCAAGTAACCTCCAACCTTCAGCATTATCGGGGTGTTTTATGACTTCAGCCTCTAAAGCAAGCACAGCCTCACTCAAAAGACCTTTGTGGAACAACTCTTGACCTTGTTTTAAGGGATCAGGGTGACCAACATAAGGATTCATATCAGAGAACACATAAACCCCCCTCGAAGAATCAGACTGCTTATTGGCAGCTACATGCTCATTTAGGTACCTGTGTGTTATTACCATAAATGGATCCGTTCAGATATACAGCAATCAAGTCTAAATAAATAAATAAAGCAATCAAATCAGAAGATTTAGCTAAACCAAGTACTATATATGTGGCACATATAACTATGAATTAACACGCACCCAGTAACACCCACATGCCTTCAGATTTCAAATAAGCACGTAACAAAGTGGGAAAAAAATAGTACCCAGAGTAACTACCTGGTTATGACTTACAGTAACACCCACATGCCTTCAGATTTCAATAATGCATCTTTTGGTTTGCTTAGTAATTGGTATCCACAATTATATGAATTAGGATATCCATGGATAAAAGAAACCATCTCTTCGTTTTCTTCCAAGTGGAGAAGAAAATAAAATCCTTTTTAACAATAGGTTGGGCTTAGCATGTTAAAATAAGAGCGCCAGAAAAACTACAAATGAAGATACCAGACAACTTTAGAGCTGATTAGTGAGATCTTTAATATACTTTTAAGTATTCAAAAACTGTATCAATTAATGACTAACTAAACTAATTACCTTCTAGGTATTTGCGTTATATATATATAATATTAGATAGAAAAGATTTCCCATCAGTTACAACTTTGTATTATGGGGATAATGTTATATTGATAATCCTTTTATCATACAGAGTCAACTGAACTTACTCGTCATAAGCATTGGCCCAGCTGTCAGAATTGTCCTCCAAAATACCTCCACCAACCTGCTGCTCAAATTCTTCTGCCCAGTCATTAACATTTAACTTAGAGAATTCATTAACCCATTGATCTTCAATTGGACCATGTTGCTCTTGCTCAGTCGTGAATTCGTTCGCCCATTGATCAGGCCCTTGCAGAAGCTGAAAACCACTATCATTAGCAGCTCAAGTTAAATATAAATGGAGGCAAACTAATCATTTAAATATTGTAAATGGGGTCGAATGTGTATCAAGAACCTCAGAGCATATCTAACAGTACAACGGTCACGTATAATTTCCCTCAACATGTCTCTCTGTATAAGACATGCTTTACAAACTCTGGCCATATTCCAAACAACCAGTGAAGGCTTAGTGATGCTTTTCATTCAATATGTCTCTACAAGAGTAAGGCGTAATTTTGTTTAGATGTAAGTATTGGGTTGATGCAAAAGTATTGAGATTAAACGGGAATTTCATTAATCCATAACATGTCAATGAATACAACAAAAATAACTGATAGCAATATAACTCACTTGTAAATTCAAAATTTTGTCAATAAGATGCTACTGTAGGAAGAAATACAAAACAAGACAAAAAAAGGATAATGCATAATTTATTCATGACTGACATCATCTTATTTTGTCAAGCAAAATGTAAATTGTACACAGATCAAATACATGGAAACATAGAAATTATGTGCAAATACACATTAATTTTTTTTACTTACATTGCTGTGTGAAAACTCATCAGCCCAAGTACCACCTCCACTGTATTGTTGATAATATTCGGTTGCCCAATCACCAGATGCAGCTGGCTTTACTTGATTGTCATCAATAATGAGTTCACCGCGACTCATTTTCGATACAAATTGAAGAAACTTTGAATTCTGCATATCCCAGATTTGAATCAAACAGCAAGAAAATATATATAAACAATGTGAAAAGAACCACCAGAATACTGTAAATTTGGTCATTTGTGGAGTATTTGAGAAACATTGAATATTTTTTCAAGAGGCAAACCAAACCTGAAATTTGGGGTCATCATTTTGAGCCAGTGTGTGAGCAAGCATCCGAGTTTGCTCCATTGCAGCTAAGCTTGGGATATTTACACCTTTTATTTGACTAACTAACTGAGACTGCTCTTGTTAAAAAATACATATACGAATGTAATCTGGCGCCTTAATATTCACTTAGACAAAGTAATCTAATGGAGGTAGTAAATGGATTGTTAAGGTAGTCTATAAAACACGTAGCCTACCTCAACTTTGTTTGGGACCTACTCATATTCTCCTTGACTCTACCCCGTGTTAAAGTTATCAACTTCAGTGATTTTTTATTACATCAAAGCATGGCCATTTATAATAAGCACAGTTTGGAAACAAAAATGTAGTCTCAAAGGAGAATTGATGTGCTCTAGTACTTAATATTACTATTCTGTAACATGAAACTAATAGCACCCAACTTCACCTATGATGTAACAGTTTGGGAACTTCATCATTGAACCATATTATTTAACAATCAGATCAACATGTGATGATATATCAACAACATGACAAATAAATAAAAACATAATTTTTAATGCCCTTTTCTCTGCCACAACATAACAGATAAACACGCAAATTCTCAATTGTAACAACCACTTCCACCCAACTAAACATGTTTTAAAAAAAAAAACAGGTTCATGCTACAAACATGGTTCCACTGTCACGATTTATACCAGACAGTAGCAATTTGCAGGAATGGTTTTCTATATTAAACTCAGAACAAAGTCAATTTCCTGATCTTGTTTTCATAGGTTAATTGAGATATCCATGTGATTATTGCAGTTGAGTTCATGAACTTGTGTATTTCTATATAGTAATCCAATAGATGGTACCCTTTAAAATAAAGTATTGAAAAAAGTATAATAAGCTATGCATTTTCAGATACTATTTATGTGCTTTCTACCTGCTCAAACTCAGAGCCCCAACCATTAGCTCCATGTTGTTGCTCAAAAGAACGAGCCCACGCATCAGGATTTCCAGGTTGTGCTCTGTGTTGGCTAAATTCAGTAACCCATCCATCTGTTGCACGAGCACTGGGCTGCATCATTCCTTGGGACTCATTCCAATAACCCTCCAGTTCCCTATATCTCCCAGGCATCTCCCCCCTACCCCTTGCATGACTGTCAATATCTAATGAATGTAACAACGAATTTACCTGACAAATTAACACAGTCCAGATGAGTTCACAAGTGTGTGGAATGGTTAAAAATGACAGTCAATGGATGCCCTAAAGATTATAAAAGGATCAACCACAAGGCCGATTTCAAGTAAACTAACTAACCGTACAGGAGTTCAACAGAAGTGATGAATTATTCCTAAGACAAGGATCTAACCTGCACATTTATAAAATCCTCACCCTTGTCAGCAAAAAAATGTCGGGCCATTATGCTGCTCCGATCATGTATGCATTGTTTGTCAGCTTCAGACAATCCTAAAGGTGGAAGTGGAGTAGAACGAAAAGCCATTCCGCCACGGCTACTATCAACAAACGAATGTAAGAAGTTTGATAGCACTCTTTGTGGTGGTCCTGCAATGACCAAAACAATTAATACACTTGAATATCAAAATCTTGACTCTCTTTTTATATGAGACACCAAAGATTGACACTGATTTGGATGCTGTCATTCAGAGGCACTCCATGGAATTGGAATTGCGAAATATGGAATCACAAATTAGATTACTATAAACATTCAAAGCCATTTGGATTTTTCTTAAAGAAAAGCCTAGCCCTTGTTGCAGACAAACAACTTCACACAACAGTCAATCATATCCACCTCTCGATGACTAAATTTTTAAATTGCAAAAGGCTCCAGGCCCACCAACAATGCTTCTAGACTTTTTCTATACTGTCATCCTACATCAGTATAACTCTTAAGTTGTACTCATGGGTCATTGACTAAGAAGCTTCTAACCAAACAAAATTTATATGAAATGTAATTTTAGCAACGATAAGGAATGAGCCGGCTGGTGAGCGAAGATAAGGAAATTAGTAAAAGTGACCATGAAGGTATTAAAGAGGATGTTACAAATAGGATTGAAGAGAATGACACTGGATACTTTATTAGTCTCCAAGAAAATTGCAAAAGCATAAGATGGAGGTAGATGAGAATGCTTAGGTGGATTTGTGATAACATTAGGAATGAGGTTATTTTGGAAAGAGATTGGATAGGTTAATTGAAGATGACGAAAAACAGTTAAGGTGTTTTGGACGTGTACAATGTAGGGAGATTAGTGGCCTCATAAAGTTATTCCAATTATCTCACCAAGAATCCTTTTTTCTTCTTCTTTTACAGAATAGGATTATTTTAAGTTTCCAACTGACCTAAGACTCCAATTCCTAGTCAGTTTTAGCTCCAAGTCCTCGCTTTAGGTTTTTGAAGATAATCAAGACATCGTCATAATATTATCCATTTGAGTTATTAACTTAACTTCTCTTCCTCCCTAAAGCTAAGTTTTATTATCGTTGCTGCATCACTAATTTAAACTTCCAGCAATACCCCTTTCCCATCCAATCTCCCAAAAAATAAAAAAATAAAAGATGATTATCTATAACATTTTTATCTTTTAGTCATTACTCAATCACTCGTTTTCATGCTTCTACAATTTAACAACATGATGGTTAGGCACCTCTAAAAACTACTTATATTTTATATGCAAGGACCATAGTATTTCTCCTTCCCCTGTAGTTCACTTTCTTGGCATTAACAATATCATTAAGCCATTAGTCGCCTAAACTACAATGTTATCATACAAACAATTAGACCATCCAAATTTTTTGTTTCTAATTTATAACACCCCACCCTAAACTACCATATCTTTTTTGAAAGCTCTTCCATATCACTGTTTAACACTCAATTGTATTGAAGTTCCGAAGGTTCCTTTGGTTGTCCTTGAAGCTCATACACAGCTACCTACCAACGAATTGCTCGTGGGTTAAAACAGAGAACCATGTGCTTCAAATAGAAGAAATTTTAGCAATACCATCAAGAGCAGGTTGGAGCTGCAAGCTACCTCCTCCATCATGTCCATTGAAGGAGCCTTGAACTCCTGGCACTTGCAGGTGCTGTATCTCGTCCCATGCATCTGCAAATCCACTGTGATGCACAGCATTGAACCCCTTTAGGAATTCAGATCCCTGTGGATGGGGAAAAGGCTGATCAAGAGCTATCAAATGGTCAGCAGTTTCCCTGTAAAATGAAGCACCTGAACTTGTGGGTATTGATGCGGGTATCTCCTTCAGCCTTTCCTGTTCAAAATTTTGATTTTTAGATGAAATGTGACACCATCAAGTTAAAGCAGATCCACAGTACGGTAGTAGGGTTCATATTAAGGAAATTATTAGATGTTATTTCTCTTCATAGATTGGTACTGGATTGTGCCTTCGTTTCCCTTAAACATTGACCAAATTCATCTCAGAAAAAACCAAAATCCTGGAAAGGGTCACTAAGAAAATAGTCACGAACTGATGTGAGACCAATTCGACCAAATCATCCAAGGACTTACAAGTTGAAATCAGAGGCTACAAACTCAAAAACTCATACATGATCATAATGTCTAGACTCGTATATTTGACACATTGAAACCCCCAAACGGTTGGAGAAGTTTCGATTATAGTTAAAATCGATCTCTCAATTAGAAAAAAAGAAGAGCGGAATAGCGACGAGAGAGAGGACCTGAGTTTTGGAAGAGGAACCAACAATTGCGTTGGCGAAGGCACGCAGAGGATTGGAGGAGGAGGAGGATGGGTCGCATGAAGCGGCTCCGGTGACAAGGTCCCGCATCGCCATGCCGGTGCCGGTGGTCGTAACGGCGGGTTCTGCCCCGTCCGATTTACCTCTCTTTTGGTTGGATGGTAAATAAATGGGTAAATTACACTAGTCACATTACAATCGTGATCTTATGTTACTCCGCTTACATTGGTAATATTTTTCAAAAGTTTACAGTATCATTGTTTATGATTCTACTACTCATGTATGTCAAGATCTAGGGGTAGGTTCCAACATTGTCGGGTGCAATGTGATACCACAGGAGAGGAGTTGTTTTCGTCCTTTTGATTGAGCGATACAAAAACGATACGACGCGACGATAGACAATGTTTTCTACAATCAGTCTGATGAAAACCGATAATATAGACGTGTTAGGGCACTAAACAACGCTTCGACACGTTAAACCTTGAAAATAAGAAGATATGTGTATAAGTAAAGTAGAAAGTGTTGTATTTATTGATGAAATGAGAAATTGTATTTATACATAGAGCTGCCACTATAAATAGGAAAAGGAGATAATCACATTCCACAATATCAGGGGAAGAG
>JAYMSU010001105.1:0-11236 GCA_036897765.1 Erodium chrysanthum | reverse complement strand
GAGAAGCTTGGTCCTGGTGACCCGAACCGGCTTGTTGTGGTTGGTTTTGGTTGGGCAGAGGGTGGTGGAGATGAGCATAGCAACATAGTGACCTGGGTTTGTCTTCATGATCTCACAAGCATTCACAGGCCAAAACAATTTGTCTGCTTTGCCACAAGGGTGCTGTATCACCAGAGTTGCTGCATCAACAGCTTGACAATTTCCCATCTTCTTTTTCTTCTGTTACAGAGAAGCTCAACAAGCAACCCTCCCTCTTTATAACAGCCCACCACCCACCAAATCCTTATATGAGGTCTTTTTTATACAAAAAAAAAAAAAAGAGTTTTTAATTGTGGTTGTTAGCATAAATGTGATACATTTTTATCATGCTTGTGAAGTCTAAGTCATTGAACTCAATGTGCGCACTAGGCAATAGCTTTATGTATTATTATTAGAGAATATTACTAGGGAGAAATGGTCATACTGGTATAGTCTAAATCATTCAACTCCAAGTGAGCACTAGAAAATAACCTTATCCCTTATTGTGGAAGATTATTCTATATAAAAAAAAAATGTGATGGGTGCTTGTGATCCATGAAAGGGAACCTAAAAATGCCAATCTTAAATAAGAAATGAGTAGATTTACTTTCCACACAAAATAAGAGAGGACCACACATAAATATGCTCCAAGCACTCAATCATGGAGACTGAGATGTGTAGAGTGGTCTTCTCAAACTCAAGGGACATTCTATATAAGTTTTGGACACTTCCAATTTCATCATGTTAAATGCATCATGGATCAACAGCAATGTGGTTGAGATGAAAAAAAAAAGGTGGAGAATGAGAGGCATTAATTGTGTAGTTTTGATTTGGAGTCAAAGGCATAGAAAGATTGCTGTGGAGTGGAGAGGGGACCAAGACAAAGCTTCCATGCTGGTTTATGAGATTTTGGGAACAAACTCAAAGGATATGTGGAGCCACTTGCACTGTCTCTTCTCTCAAGTCCAATGACTCACAAGTCATTACCTCCCAATTCCAATCCCAATCCCATTATTATGTTCTTCTCTCTCTATTATATATCACTTCCCTGATTTACACACCTATGTTGACCTTTGATTCCTTGACATGTAGGGTCCTATTCCATGGATTATGGATTTTCTGGTATACCTTTTTTATTGCAAGCAAGAGATGTGAGTTGAGTTGAGAATTTTCAAGATTTAAGTATTATTGTTTTGTTGAAATATCCGGTCGATACTATGTAACTGAGATGGTAAGTTTTTTTTTTTTTTGTAAGTTTAATCAATGGTTATCAACTCAAGTTTATAGTAATGCAATTGTGTTAGTTAGTACTTGGCGGTCGTTTTTCGTCCTTTTAGTCATGCTTATATGGTTTAAAAGTATCATTCATAGTATGGGAACTCACTTAAAATATATATTTTTCATCCGAACAAAAAAAATTGGTTAAGATTACAACTAATGAAATAATTAGTAAGTATATTAAAATGTGATCCTAATAGCTGGAATGAGTTCTGTAATTGTATTATGGAAGTTAGCACAAAACCTGCTCTTATATAATTAGAAATGGTATAGGGAGCACATGGATTTCCAAGTCATGTGAAGTGAAGGCTCTCACATGGCAAATTGCTCTTTCCCATATCTTGATTTTGAAAATCATGAGAGAGAGAGAGAGGGATAGGATGCATATTTACATGGAAAAATGATTTATTTATCTTATTTTAGGGGTAGGGTTTGACCTAGATTAAGAGAAGAACACAAATGCTTGAATTGAACATTGACCCTTGTAGAGAAAGACCTCCTCAAAAACAGAAGTGATGTATTGGGAATAGCTATGGAGTCCTGTTAATGTAATTAATTGACCTAAACCTTGGGAAGCAATAGAAAAATTGTAGTTTAACTAAGTGGTTAAGCAAAGCATGTGAGAAGAGTTAGGTGAGCAAATAAATGGGATGTTCTAATAATATGTTAGTGAAGGAGAGGGGCTCCTACATTGATCATTAAATGCAATATCTTTAAAACAAACTTTTGATATCTATAATCTTCACATGCTAATTGCTATGAGAACCCCTAACATTTATATTGATTTCTTGCTTCATTTACACCCAAAAAAAAAAACAAGTGGACTGACATTGATTCAACCTTCCTTTTTGTTCATGGGTTTCAAAAGTGAGTGGGGGAAAATATCTGAAAGTAAGGATTTCTCATTTTTCAAACAGAAAACAATAAAAAGAAAGTAATAATATGATAGTTATTCATGTGCCCACAAATGATTAAGAAAGACAGTAGGTGAATATGATTAAAGAAATTTGAAGAATGTTTTTTTGAGTTCATGCATTAAGGGTTTATTTGGGCATCACATCACCCCAAGTGCTGAATATCCTATTTTTAAACAAGATTGTGATCAATGATTCTTGCCATTATTTGGGAGAAAAAGTAAAGCTCATAATTCAAACCAACATCAATAATTAATGAGATTTAAAGTAAAATAACACAACATATGGCTGACCTCACTTTGTTGGCCCAACCCTCTCTCATCATTAAACCCCAAAACTACTTTTAGGGTTACATACCCAAAAGTTCAATTTAAGATGTTTTTCACCAACTTAATTTCCCTCTATCACTAACTCCAATTAGTCCCGTGGTTAAGAGCTCTCTTTATTTCTAACATCATGAATGATTAGAGTTCAAATCATAATATAAACAAATTTATGGATATATAAGAGTCATAAGTTTAGCGCTCTTTAAGGTGCTCTTCTTTGCTACCAAACCTGGAAAGCTGAGATAAAACAGTTACAAAACAAGCCCAGTGTCCATATTTGATTGAGCGCACTCTCTTATTTTAGCAGAACTCTTAAAAAATCTCCATCATCAAATCAAAAATCAGGTTTGAAATGAATGAAAACCATTAGAACTGCTTCATTGCAACTTGATATCCATTTTATCCCACTGGAACTAAATTTACAGCAAAAACAAATGTCCCTATAGAAAGTAGGTAGATAGGTACTATGTTATGATGCAATAAGATTGACACTGAAGGACAAACTTAGACTCGATCAGACGGATGGGAAGTATTTGTTGAGATTGAATGGAAGGGAATAGAACTCCTCGCTTCTGGTATCGCCCTTGAAGGACCGGAACTTGTCCCACCAATGCTTGCCCCTGTCTTTCCTGATCCCTCCGTCCTTGTGGTGTAAGGTCAGGTCTAAGAAATATGCTACACACCCACCAACAAAGGCCTCCGATGAAAATGGGACATTGATTATGTCATTGAACTGCCCACCAACACCAACACCAATACAAGAAGAACCTTAAGTTACTCAAACCCAACCAAGAATTGCAGTTACATAGAAGAGTAGGTTAGTTAGGAGTGTACATACCCATCTTGCTCCCGTGTGGACAGGACCGTATCCGTTAATGGCGGTGTATTCATTGAAATACTGTGGCACTGATAATCCCATGAACACAGAGAAGCCTAATATGAATTTTGTCCTGAAGCTGTTGAGGTTGCAGAACTGAAGAAAGCTTAGCCCTGCTGAACCTGCACATCAATAATATATGAAAATATCATAATCCCCCCGCTTGTTTTGTTGGCCTCTTGAGTAAAGTAAAAAACAACATACCCACGTATGCAAAGAAAAGGCAATACAAAGCAGCTATTATGGGTCCTGGAATTGAAGCAAACACTGCTCCAAATTTCCCTGCACAGTTACCAAACAACCATGACATATCTATCTCAGTATATATTTTTTTGATAAGCCATGAGTTCTGAAAAGAAATTATTATGCATCCTGAACTTACCTAAAATGGAGAAGAAAATCATGAAACCCGCTGCTATTTGCACAACTCGGCGACTACCAACACGGGTCAAGGACAAAAGACCAGCATTCTCACTGCATAGAATATAACCCACACCAGAATATGAGACATGACAGAAAAATATGTCTTTTTTTGGGACTTATTGATAGGCACAAGGCTTTACTAGAAGTCTTACATGGAAACTGAGGATCCATTCACAGTTCCAAACAATGCCGACAGTAATATGCCAACACCCTGATACCAGAAACAATCAACAAATTGAGAATGGCATTTATGCACATATATAGGAACAAAAAAATTAGATGTAACATGAACCCATTATTGCAAGCTCATTACATCAACAGTGATTATGCCTTCATCATTCTTATTATGGTGTGCAACAATAGTGATGCTGTGAAGTCTCTAAGACAGTGAGCTATTATGGACCGAGCCTAAACCCTAAACCCATCCCTCCAGTGAATCCTTATTAAATATTCTGTTAAGGAAAAGGGCAGATGTAAAGCTTCTGGGCTATTATATCTGGAAATGGAGAATCATGCTGAAGACTTGTCTTTCCTATTAAACCTCTTTACAAGTTCCGCAATGGATAATGGTAAAATGTGATATACATATCAGTAAGCCAAGGGACTGATTCATACAAATACTTGAAATAACGAGGGCCTGATTTTACAACACAAGAAATAATAACCAAATATTCTGCAATGCCAAACTCCATCATCTTAATAAAATATGAAAAAGAAAGCTTCAAAATTTACCTGCCAACCAACACCTCGGCTAAGAACAGAAGGTGGCATTGGAGTTGCACTTGCATACCTTGCCACCGCCATAAAGCCACCAGTGGACTGATTATGCCATTAGAGTATTAGACAAAAATAAGTAGCATTTAAGAGAGAAGGCATGGCTCGGATGATGAAAACTAGAGTCTGAATTATCTACATGAATGCATTCTGAAGCAGCATTTGCAAACAATCATAAGCAATACAAGTCTTTATCAAATGATGAAAGCTATACATTCTAAGGGATCCTAGATAAAATTAAAAAAATAATAATGTATTTCTGTACCAGTACAGATATACGATCATCAATTTAAGATGGAATTCTGAATGAAAACAGCTTAAGTAATTATCCTTTTTGACAATTTGTGAACTGAGTCAATTAGAAGACAGGTGAGAAATATAAGGGAAGGAAATAACAAAATCGAACTCAACAATGAAGAACCATGCCATATTTCAACAATTGGCATAGAAATAATAATTGAAAAGTGAAAACAAACCTCTACGAGAGCTACAAAGGAGGCCATCATCATAGCAAAGGCTTCGCCAGCATCAAATGAAGGAGCTCCCCACTGAAAGGGGTATGGAACTCTTATCCTGCAAAAAAATACAGGTTAAAATATCACACAATACTGTCATGCTTGTAACTACACCCACAAAATTATTTACCCTAAAATACCAAAGTGTATCTTAGATATAACTCAGTATACTATGTTAAAACTAAAAGAGTCAAGTAGACACTATATTACACATTTTATGGGGAAAAAAGTAATCATTATCAACTCATAGACCCCTAATCCTATCACCCATTCTTTAACTTGTTTATACATGGTTTTACTAAAGTAACTAAGACAATAGTATATTTAGAATGAGAAGTTTCATCGCACATGATACCGCATCAGACAAACTCAAAAAATACATAGTAGCTGGTTATTACTTGAAGTTGTTTGGCAGTACAATTCCGTTCTCATATCATGAGATGCCATAAACATGCTAACCATACACCATAGACATACTAGCAGGAAAAACTTACCATGGAGCAGCATCAATAAGCCCTGCACGATCAGTACGGCAGGGCATTTGGGTTCTAGGTGCTGCATGATTATAGGCCCCACCCACAGTGAGCAGATGGGCGTAGATCCAGACAATCACCACCGAAAATAAGACTGCAAAACGGTCAAAGACATTTTTTCCCGAGTGTATCACATGAGGCATGTACTGCATATAATGCATCAATAAAGATAATGAGCAAATGGTTTGAGAGATCAAAATTCAAAATAGTAAAGAGACGACATGGGGTTATTAAAATTCTAGTAACTGGATGCATAACACGCCGATGAAATTACCTGTGAAACAAACACTAAAATAAGAAGCTGTGGCAATCCAATCTCCACACACTTGGCAACCTAACAACCAAGGACACGGTTAAAGTCCAGTCGCCATAAAAAAGATTTATTGAATGTTCATAAACATAAGCTGCAAGAGAATAATTACCCCAGGAAAACCAAACTCATAAAGCCCGAAACCAGCCAAAGCTACCAAAGGAACAGCAGAGAGTGGACTTAAGAACCTGAAGGAATGAAAATACCAGTAAGCCAATGCATAACAGGAAAACAATCACAATAGAGTATTGGACTATCTTGTTCAGTGACAAGTCTACACAAGATATGAACCGATAAAAACCAAGGTACTAGAAGTATTACGTGTTTGAGGATTCAAATTGATTCTTTTAAAAGAACAAGAAATGAGCACATTTTCACTCTTGTAAACTGTAACTCACATCATGGTTTTGGTCATTGCTTGAAATTTCATAATAGCTAATCACTGTTATTAATGCTTAGGACCAACCTTGTGACATTACGCCAGAGCCCACTGAAGCCTAGAACAATCTGTAGAGTGGATGCAACAATAAGGGAACCCTGTATTGCTCGCATTGTCCTCCTAAATTTCTGAATTTACACGAGAACACAGTCAATACCAACTTCACGCAAATTCAATAAGATTAATATGGTGCTTGGATGCATATATTTTTCTCCCTCATTTACTTTTGATTAGAAATGTGACCCGGGCATTTTAGCATAACTTGTAATTCGACACATAATTTAAAGCAGATATTAACATCAGTATCTCATCCCGCACTAGGCATGTTAATGAGCACTTCAATGTTTTAGACGGACATTAATATAAAACAATTGACGTAATTCAGATCATTAGACCTCAACAGGGTCTGGCTCATTCATCTGGCTGAAACGACCAGCAAGGATGATAGAAATTGTGGTTGGGACGAAAGTATAAGACCCTCCAATAACGGCAGGGACGCTTGTCCCCAACAATGTCTGCAACAATGTGTTCAAACCAGCAACAAACAGTAGCGTCTGGATCACCTGTGCCTTCTCCTCCTATAACAACCATAAATATAACTTTAGTCATATGATTGGATATAAGTTAACATTAGAGAAAATCTCTATTATTCTTTCCGTCTCAAGATAAATGTCATGTTTTTCTTAATTTGGATGTCCCAAAATAAATGTCCTCTTCTCTTGTAGAAAGTTGAGTGAAGTCTAAAAAAAAATCATCCATTGAATGCCAGTTTGTTGTCAAAAAACTTACATTACCACCTCCCATTTGGGGAACAAGAGCAGTGGGAATTAGAACAGTTGTTCCAAGCATCACCAGATAATGTTGGAAGCCAAGGAGAATTGCCTCCGCTGCATTAAACACATTCCATAGTTTAAAAATAAGTAAAAAAACATGGAAATTCTTTCCTTACAGGAAAGGGCTGCAAATGCAAGCAACCATCAGAAGTACTAATAAAATCTTAAAATAACTGTCCAAAAATCCCAAAATGATTCGCTTGATTTCTTGAAAAAACTTTATTCAGATCAGCTCATCTTATTGCTTCAATGAAATGTATATAAAAAGAATACAAAAAGAGTTTCAGAAAAAAGAAGATTAAAAACACTCTAAAAGGGAAATCAATTAACAAACAAATAAAGGGCCTTTGATAAAATTAAAGATGGTACTATGTCAGATTACCACCAACTGAAAGCCAGAAAGCATGCTCCAAAAACCAGCATGTGAAATAAAGGTCAAAAAGGAAAATGTAATGTGCAGAAATCAGCATGGAGTTGGGTCCTTTTTCTCCTTTCTCAAAACATTAGAATGTTTTCCAATTACTGGGATGAGAAAAGAGAGATTTCATTTCCATAATAGAATTAGACTTTACAAAAAGTGGGTATCAAGTAAAAGAAAGAGAAAAGTCACTTTGAAAGACAGAGCGAGAGAGCATATCCAGAAAACAAATAACAAATTACAAGTAAAGCTGCCTTAAATATCCCCAAATAGATTCACGAGATTCAGAATTCAGAAACAGGAACACGCGATACTAGATACACTACCAACAATTCAACACTAAAGCAAGTACAAGAACACAGAATGAAATGAAATGAATATAAGATAGAGATACTCACGCCATGGAGGAGGACTGGTAATACAATAGGAGACGTTGGGCAGCTGATCTTTGGGCGGGTGTGGCTGCGGCTCAGCGGCCTTCGCCGGAGCTCCATCTCCTGCCATGTCTTCTCTCTCTCTCTAGAATCTAACCTACCAACAAACCCAAATCTGAGCACAACCCAGATCCCAAATCTAGCAGAAAACGATAGTAAAGTGAAGAAACAACAAAAAATATGAGGACCCAAGTGATTGAACCATCCAGAAGAAGTAGACCCAGACAGAGAGAAGAAGAAGCAGAGGAGAGAGTGTAACCACTAAATGAAAATGATTCAGCTCAGTGTACAAACAATGGAGATAGATTAGATAGTAGTAATTGCAACAAGAAATGGTACTATTGGTGTGAAAAGGAAAAAGCAGAGAAAATTAAAGGGCACACAGATACAATACCTTTTGAAACACTCCTTGTGAAGCAGCAAAATCAAGTGGAAGAAGGAGCGAAGCAAAGTCAATTTAACAACTCATGTTACCTTTACCCCACACCCAGAAAAATGTCTCTCACCACCCAAAAAAAGGGACCTCTAGCTAGAGCCAAAACCCAGTTCTTATTAAGCAGTATAGTGTGTGAGCTAACAAAGCCTCTCTCTCTCTCTCTCTTTCTATCTTTCACCACTTTCTCACACTGTAGAAAAAGTTGAAAACTCTCTCTCCCTCTCTCTCTAGAGACCACACCACAACAAATGCAATCGTATCATTCCAAACCAACCCCTTTGTTTAAGCACTCGTTTAGATTAAATTTACGTTAATTTTGGTATCACAATCACGTTTATGATAAATTTAATCTTGTCAGTGCTGCGCTTTTCTCAGTCAGCCAAAAGAGACAGAGAGAAAGGCCACACACAAGTGGTGAAGACTGGTTAAAATGACCGTGAGTGAGTGCAGCACACGACACCGTATCACCAACTTCCCAGAAATGAATCGCACCTTCCCAGGTTGCGCAATTTACCGAAATACCCCCATTCGGTGACAGCCCCTTCTCAACAAAACCCAATAATTGAGGTAGGGGTAGAATCGTAGTTACAGCGTCGGTGGCCACATGGGTCCCTTTGTATCTTCTGGGAGGAATATTGGGGAGAGCCACACCATGTCCCAAAATAATCAATTTTTTTATCCAATTAAAGAAAAAGGTCAAATATTTTTTATCAGTAATAATTAAGCCGACCCATTCTCTTATCCCAAATACTAAGAAAACCCCAAAATCAATGCCAGGTGCAGCTCAAACCTATCTGCAGAAATTCAACAAAATGCAGCATGTGTACACACGCTGCTGCTGCTTCTTCTTCTTCACCAAAACCCTAAGGAGACCCGATTGCTCATTTCGACCACAGGTAGTGCGGCACGTGTTTATAAACAGTGACCTTAGCCAGAGGCACATGTTGGAAATAGTAACTTTTGCCCTTCCATGAGATGAGAATGGTATGGCTCAAATTGGGGTTCTTTTGAATAGTGTTGGGAGAACTAGTCTTTCAAGAAACTGTTCTATTTTTTTTAATGAGAGAGGTACAATCAAATTTAAGGTCGGTCTAAATATGCTAGATACCATAATTAGAGCCCTCTGCCGTGGTCCTCGATCAAAATGTGGACGATTGTGCATCAAACAGTGCTTGTCTCATGGTCAATTAATCTAATCAACTATTGGTGTATAACGGCCGTGTATTTTGTCGTAGATTTCAGATGAAAATAGAGATTTTTCTTCACATCATACGTACACTCGTAACACGTGACTTATACTTCCAGCAACAGATAGACTAGTGGGAAGCTCGAATTTTCCTCGTATCAGAAATGGACAACAAAGATTAAGATATTAGGTTATGATGATCCCATAATTCTTGTTGATGAAATTGTCTGAAGGCATGTCATCGAGTTTTTCGGATGGGGGAGTGTATAGAAAAATTATGCAAACATGTAGTCAAGATTTTCGATCAATAATATCTAAGACCGTTAAACAAATAGGATGTTAAGTGAGCGAACACTATGGCTTTTTAAGCTTGTTATAAGCTTTGACGACATAAACTACCAATAAAAAACTATTTGATGATAAATGCAACGTGTATGAAGGTGTCTCATAATCAATACCCGAGAAGATGTGTGTTAATTAATGAAAATTTAATAAATTAGTTATTGTTAACGTATTTGATTCCATCAAATAAGCTAAGAGCATCCATCAAATAAGCTAAGAGCATCCATCCACAATGGGAACCTATTCGCGTGTCTAATAGGATGATTTTTTTGATAATAGGTTCAAATTTGATTTCTGGTGGGAATAGGCAGACTGCCACAAGGGTGCTTATTCGGTTATGCTCAGCTAATTAAATAATAAAATTTAATCCGATTTATACATTAATTACTATCCAATTAACATATTCTCAAAAAAAAAAAATCACATCCCCGAGAAAATTGCCCTTCCTCACTCCCTCTCTCAACCACATGCCAAACAGCCTCTCTTTCCTTCCCTTTCCCGAGAAAATCCTCCTTTCCTTCACCTTTGATGACCAAAACATTCCCTTCTTCGACTTGGACCTTTACATCGTCTCTGCTCATACCTGTTCACGAATCCAAGAACGACCCAATTAAGTTGGTGGTACATTTAGTAAAACCCATTAATGGACTGCTCTGATTTTAGTATTAAGGTGAGAAATTCAGGATTTTGGGTTGGTGTGGAACCTGGGACGTTGATTTTGAAGATGTGGGCGTTGGGGGTTTCGCTCCAGTCCATCAGAGCCGTTGATCCGTGGTGGTACACTCGTGGGCCCCAGAAGAGTCGCCGGAATGGGTCGCCGGAGAAACTGTAAGCCATCGCCGATGATGTTGCTGATGGTTGAGAAAGTGCTCTGTTTTTTATACAATCTATTGTTTTGATCGAGAAGGTTCTGTGGGGCTTATCTTCTTCGGACAACATTTGTTTTCTCGAACTTTGGAGAATAATGGTGAGTGATGAGGGATGGTGGGCTTATGTTTGGGCTTATTTGGGCCCTTGTCCTATCTGTAGATCAGACATTTGGTCTAATACAGTAGTGTACATTTTTTGAATCAATTCAAATCCGTATCTCAAACTCAAACTTGGGTTGTTGTTGTTTCAGATAAATGATTCACGATATGTTGAAGTATGTCCCACATCGAAAGTATATGAAGTATTTAAC
>JAYMSU010001104.1:0-11239 GCA_036897765.1 Erodium chrysanthum | reverse complement strand
CGGATAAGTTCTTGCTGCCGGGTCTTTGGTGCCCCGGTAACCAGGAGTGCTGGTCGCTTATGTAATTAATACACAGACCAGCTCAATATGATGAGTTTTTTAGTCTTTTCTCTGTTTTTGATTTATTTTTATTCTATTTTGGATGAAGTTTGATTAAATCTTGAATCTTGTATATGTTTTTGCACTGATTTGGATGGATTCATGACACATTTTTGATATGTTTTACTTGGTAAGCAAATAAGATGTTTGAAACCCTAAGACGTATTCGATCAATCAAAATAAAAGATGTTGGATATGCAGTGAATCGATAATGATCGGAGAGTTATTAAATGAGTTCGAGAGGGGCTACCCTCTCAAAGAGTATATGCCGAATTGGACTTTGTTTATTGGTTTGGACATAATCAATAATTTATTGGGCCTAGCGTTCTATTAGCTAATCGATGTAACTGGGTAGGATTCGACTTGTTGAGAGTCTTGTATTTCGAATACACAATTCTTCCTCTTTGTACGTGGATGTAACGAACATGATCATTAATGTACTATGCATATGTAATGTTTTTGTAATTTTCACGTTTTGTTTCTTCTATTATACAGTTTTCCCTAATACGGCTTACAACAAAATATAGTGTCTACTAAGGATTGTCTTGATGATTTGTCTATTCTCTTGTCTCCCTGAAGTCAGAAGTTCGAATCTCAGTATGTGCATATGTTAGAGAACATGTGTGAGAGAAGAGATTAGATTACGATTTACGGTTTTCTCGCTGATCAGAAAAACAAAAGTTTATTGCATAACAGTATGGAAAACAACAAGCATAGAAGACATGGCATGAATGGGTATCTCTACTTGTTGGTCAGACAATCCTTGACCATTTCTGCAATGGCAACCATTGACTCGATATTGGCCACCGAGGAAGCAATACTTGCAGCTTCTTCCTTGGCTTCGTACTCAATCGTGGATTTTATGACACACGACTCACTGCCTTTCTCGATTATCTCTATACGGATACGATATAAAGTGAATCCCAGGTTCAGAACTCCTCCTTCAACCACCTCAGTTTCTTTCACACGCTTGTCATTATCAATTACCACAAACTTCTCTTTGAAGTAACTAAATGGTGCACCTAATCCACCCAAAAAAAACAAAAAAAATGAACAGATATATCAGGTCGGATTTCCACAATTAAAAAAATCAATTTTGATAGTACTGTGTTCAGATGAAATGACATTTTTCTCTTATTTTTTATTCGATGTGTGATTAATAATTTGAACGAGTGTGTATACCTGGTGGAAGTGCTAGTTTGAGGACAGTGCCAACCCCTCCGTTGCCTTCTACGACCTCAGCTCTGCTGATAAGTTGGGGGAGCTTTTCGACCACGAGCTTTGACAGTTCAAGTGTGCCGTAGATCTCCTATGCTTTGCTTGCGGGCGCGTTCACCTCCAACTCATGAGAGACGCTTCCAGACATTTTTCCTTCTTTTAATGTTAGTGATGGTGTGGGTTTGGAGTTAATGTTGTGCGTATAAATAGAGGGGTGAGGAAGACTGAGGAGAAAGGTGGGTAAGCATGGTTAATTCAGAAGCATTTGGATGTACTGTTAACGTATTTTTGGCCTTACAAAGTATCCTCCGCCTCAGCTTCCGCTCCCAGCAAAGCTGAAAGATAGGTTCCTGAGTGCATCAATAAACAAAGATCAAATCAATCAATATCTGTAAGCTAAGTGCAAACTGTAACAAGGGATGAACAACTGAAAAGGGAAAGCAACGAATGGATCTCTGCCACATACAAGAAAGTCCCTGAAATGGATAAGCAGGGAAAGAAAAGAATGGATCTCTACCACATACAAGAAAGTAGGGTGAGCATAATGGTTATCCGATCCGTATGCAATCCGTATATAATCCGATTGAATTGGATTTGCTAGAACTTTTCACTATGGATATGAAAAATTGGCATTTAGAGGTTCACCCAATGAAAAAATATGCAAGCACATCCAATTCAACCGGATTGCATACGGACTGAATTTCTACTGCGCTCACCCTTACAAGAAGCTTAGACAATTCCTCAATCTTCTTTAGAGAACTCGAATCAATAATTCAAAGATCCACGTTTTTTTTTTGAATTATGCACAGATGAATATATATGTGAGTCCGACTTTCACGTCAGATAGATAAATAAATATAGGATAAAAGGTAGTTGATATATATTTTGAACTCATGACTCAATATATTAGTCTTCTGGGTCCTAGAATCAATTTGTATATAGTGAACTCTGTCTAATATTCTTTGTTGGGTAATTTCCGATTCGGTCTAACAAATTAGTACTTGGTTGCACACATCACATCAAGGCTGGTGAGTGAAGGGGGTCGGTTTGGACTTGAAGAGATGTCACATGATATGTCTATTTGATCCATGATCCGATATTCTAGTATTTTTTTTTTATCAATTTGTATATTATGGACTTACGTATGATGCTTCTCCTTTGATAAAGCCCGATTCTCCCCAACATTATGTTACTCCTTTTTTTGTCCAATAAACGGTGTTCTTGCTGATTCCAGACCTCTCAGAATCATTGTTGGTATATCACACAATTGTATAGTGTTCTTGTAAATTAGAATCATTATTCTCGCAAATCCGTTACAATAAAACCATAATATATGTAATACGGCATAGCAATGGGAAGTTTATTCCGTAACAGGGGAAAACAAGTAAAGAAGACATGCCAAGAATGTGTAATTCTCTCATCTCTACTTGTTGGTCAGATATTCTTTGGTGATCTCTGCCATGGTCACCATCGGCTGGATAGACACCATCGAAGCAGCAAGGCTCGCAGCTTCTTCCTTGGCTTCATACTCAAGTGTAGATTTTATAACGCACGAGTCACTGCCTTTCTCAGCCACCTCTAGACGAATCCGATACAGAGTGAATCCCAAGTTCAGAACTCCTCCGTCAACCACCTCGGTCACTTTCACGCGCTTCTCATCATCAACTACCACAAACTTCTCACTGGAGTAACTGAACGGTGCACCTGATTCATCCAAAACACAAGAAATGAAAAAAATTAGTCACATCTGCATGTTGATCGGAAGGTCACATGGATGGAGGCGATAAACAGGTCATAGGTCAAAACCAAATTAGCTCTAATACCATGTAGAAATCTCATCCAATCTAAAAACTCGAATTGATGGGTGGAGGGTTCATTGTACTTATAATTACTGGGCATATTTCAAAAATGTGAGATGTGTACCTGGTGGAAGTAGTAGTTTGAGGATAGTACCGACCCCGCCATCGCCTTCTAGGAGCTCGACTCCGGCTAGCATTTTCTTTTCGACCACGAGCTTTGCGAGTTCAAGTGTGCCGTAGATCTCCCATGCTTTGCTCGCCGGCACGTTCACCTCCAGCTCGTGAGAGAGGCTTCCAGACATTTTTTTTAATGTAAAAGTGATTGTGTGGAATCGAAGTTAATGTTGTTCTGGTGTCCCTATAAAAAGTAAAAACAGAGGTGAGGTTAGGTGAGGAGGAATGAAGACAAAGATAGTTTATTCAAGTTTGGCCTGCAAAGATTTTCTAAATCGCCGGCATTTGGATGTACTATTCTTGTAATGTTTTGGGCTTGCATAGTGATTAGTGTCCTCCACTCTCAGCCAAGCTTAGAGATAAGATAAGTTCCTCACTATTCTCTGCAAGAAACAGACCTTTCCCTTGGAATTTAATGCATGTAATTTACCTATTATATTTGTTCAGCCAATCATATATAATTACTTTTACTGGCTTCAATTATTTTTAGGGATAATCGTAGGAATATGCTAGGAGTATTTTAGTTTTACTACAAGTTATTTGTACTATGTACTGTGTACTTTTAAGTTTTAAGTCACCCCGTCTATAACGGAGTTAACAACTAAGTGAATTTGGGTATGCGCCTTTGGATTGATATTGCATACCCAGCTCCTGTTGCAACTGCTACTGCAGTTTGATTGATGTGTCTATAATTAGTTGATGATGTAATGTGTGTCATAATTTCGTAATTTTAAAAATTATGCAGAACACCATGTATGTCACGTGCTGTTTTAATGGAAATTTGTGTTAGTTTTAACAAATTTCAATTAACAGTGTTAATAAAGAAATGAATGTCCCAAAATAAGGATAACAACGTGCAACCAAATTAAATTGTATAACATATTTTGTCATCGTCCCTTACTTTTATTGTATCTAATTATATGAGACAACAAATTGATGCATTAATAAACAAGTGAACAGGCTCAAGAAAGTCCCCTACAAGGGGAAGCACATGAAAGAAAAAAAAAAGAATCTACAAACAATAAAAAGCCTCTTCAATCTTTGGCCTATTTTGAAAATGAGTATACAAATTAAATTGCAAGCAATGTACCATCATCTCTTCTTCTATCTCTGGTTGCTGGTGCTCTTCTTCTTAAGTAGGTTCCCAAACTTGTGAAGCAGAGGCTTTTTCTTCCTCTGCAGCTGCTGGTTTGATGGTAAGGTCCCATTGCCATCAATGGTCTCTGTTGAAGAGAAGCCATTTATCTGATCAAAACCATCACCACCCTCCATTTTTAAGTCCACTTCTTCAGTTTCAAATGACTCATGCTCTAGTTCTTGATCCAGAGACAACTCTTTCTCAATCTTGCAGCTCTCCCACATCTTAAATTCACCTTCCTCTACCAAATCACCTTTCTTTTCATCTCCATTTGTATCCTCATACTTGGAAGCTTTTGTTTCAACAGCCTCAACATCACTTTTTTGAAGTGGAAGCAAATCATAGTCCTTGTCACTATCTGTAAGTTCATCATCTTCCTCTGGCTGATCCTTGGCCATAGCTTCCTCAAGCAGCATAGACAGTTCCTCAATCTTCTTAGCATCACTAATCCGAAGCTCCTCGTTCTCTTGAACTATGCACTTCAACTCATTTTCTTTCTCCAATAAACCCTCCTTCATCCTCATGCTTTCAGCTTTTGCTTCCCCAAGTGTCTCCTGTAAATAAATCACCTCAGCTTCAACTTCCTTCAAGCTATCCTTCAGCTCATCTCCTTCTTCCTTGGCCTGCTTCAGCAAGCTCAAAACCCTATTCATTTCTCTTTCCAATGAAGCATTTTCCTCTTGTGACTTGTTCACACAACTCACCAAATGAACCTCCTTTTGTTCAAATTCATGCCTTGATTGCTCAATCTCATGTTTTGCATCATCGAGCATCATCTCGTACTTCTTGTTCGTTCCTTTCAGGATCAATCTTAGGCTTTCGATCTCAGCCTCGTAGTGTTCTTGCTGGTCTTGACTTGATAGCAGCTTTTCTTTGGCTTCTCTTGCTTCTGTAGAGACCTCATGCAATGCTGAAGCCAAGCTCTCCATTGCTTTCTTGCTGTTTTCTTCTTCCTTCTTTGAACTTTCCAATTCGTTTAGGAGTTGGTTTTTTTCTTCTAGTAGGGTTTGAATGCTTGAAGCTGCGAGGTTCTCGTTGTCCAAAGCCTGAGCCTTCTCTTCGTTTAGAGCTTCGAGCTCAGACTTCAAGGACTCAATACTTGTTTCCTTTTTAGTAGCTTCCTCGTTGGCCTTATTAACTTGCCTTTGTGCTTCCTCGAGATCGCGCCTTTGTCTTCTAATGGTCATTTGAAGCAAGCCTACTCTCTCTTTGAGAGAAGCAATTTCAGATTCTGCATCATGCAATGAATCATGATTTCCTTCTAGTTGCTTCATGATTGACTCCAATGATTCTGAAGCAGACCTCTCTGATTTGTTAGCTTGCTCCATTTGCATTTCCAACTCTTGGACTCTTGATCTCCACTCTTTAGAAGCTTCTAATTCAGCATTAAGCTGTTCAATGGAAGCTTCCTTTTCCTCGAGCTCCTCCTCTAAACCTCTTGATTTCAAGTGTTCTTGTTTCAGAGAAGCTTCTTTTTGAATCAGCTGAGACTCAAGGATTTTTGAGTTCTCGAGTTCTTGTTTCAGAGAAGCTTCTTGTTTCACCAGTTTCACCTCAAGGCCTTTTGCTCTCTCAAGTTCTTGATGTAGAGAAGCTTCTGTTTCCACCAGCTTCTCTTCAAGACTTTTAGCTTTCTCTTGTTCTTGTTTCAGAAAACCCTCCTTCTCCACCAGCTTCTCCTCGAACCCTTTAGCTTTCTCGAGTTCTTGTTTCAGAGAATCAATCTCTGAGAGAAGCTTTGATACCAACTTGCCATTCTCACTCGAATGTGAATCAAGAAACTCCTTAAGTTGAGTCAGCTCATTAGTAACAATTTCAACCTTTTCTTCATTTATCTCAGAGATCTTTGTAGCATCATTAGCTTGGCTTAAAGCTTGGTTCTTTGCATCACATGTCATGGCAAGTTCTTGCTTCACTGCTTCAAGCTCTTTCTGCAATTCATCTTCTTTCATGGCCCTGAACTTCTCAATCTCTGAATCATCTTGATCACTCTTCTGAGCTGTCAAGGCCTCTCTGAGCTTCTCATTTGCTTCTTCAGCAGCCCTCTGTGCCTCTTTCAACTCATATATTGCTTGAGCTTTCTCTTCCTCTTTTAAAGCTATTTGCTCCTTTGCCTTCTTGAGATCTTCCTGAACTAGAATCAATTGACTTTGTATCTCCGATCCCTTCACTATTCGTGCTTGAGAATGTACTTCTGATCCCTTAACAGGCCTCAATGGTTTCTGAACATAGCAAAGTAAATACTCAACATGACTGAAAAAATTGCTCATTTGAAATGGAACCATTAATGTGAAGTCCCCATCCAACCCAAAAGCTAGAATTAATGGGTGGAGGCTTCATAATTACTTATGGAGTGGCTACTAAGTGAGTCATAAGACTGGACATTTGCATATGACCATAAAAATGTGGAAGTGACAAACAAGTTGTTTTGATGTGACATACTTCAACAATTAAGTACACAAAATTGGCAAGACTTACATCAGGTGAAGTAATAAGCTTTGGAGCTCTGCGTTCGATTGAAGGCTTGGAGGTGACAGTGCGTGGTGATCGATCAATGGAGGGCCTCGAATTTGGAAGGGGAGATGGTGAATTGTGATCAGATTTTGGAGCTCCTCTGGTTGCTCTAACTCTAGGAGTTGGTGGTGTAGCTTTGCTGTTGGGACTTTCAGATAAGCTAGATCTGTTCCAATTTCAAAGTAGCACAATTTAGATCATCATATCAAAATACAAGCATAACCCATTTCCAGTAACCCAAAGGGGTCTTGTAAAATGTCGGGTTTGAGCCCAAAAAAATGAACTTTAAGCTCACCAAGAACACATGAGTGAAAAAATTGAAGAAAATGGAACCTGAGCTACAACCCAAGTGCAAAATTACAACTTTAAGTAAAAACCCAAGATCAAAATTGTCACAAAGCAGAGCAGATCCAACCAGAGCTCGAATTCAGAACAAAAATCTCAAGTTTTCATGACCCAAGTGGAAAGATAAAGTAAGACTAAAGAAAAAGAAGAAACCCAAATCAGATCCATGACTAAGAACACTCACTTGGACTTGGAGGACATGGCTGTAGTGTGTCGGTTGCTGTTAAAATTGCTTCTGCAGAGCTTACAAAATGCAGATACTGCAAAATCTGATTTCTTGAAAGAAGAAGAAGAAAAAGAGAAAGTTACAGAGCAGAGAAGGTGAAATGATTTGGGTTGGTGTTGTAGTGACAAGAATGGCCACACAGAGCTCCACAACTTGGAGTTGTTGAGAGTGAGTTCTGAGAACTTTCTTTCAAAGGAAAAGGGAGAGAAAGTACATGGTTGTCGATCTTCTCTGCGTCGGTGTCAAAGATGATATATTGGTAGGTAGCTCCGTTTTTGCAGAGGCAATGACCTGTGAGTCTGTACCAATATGATCCTGCTTTTCAGGAAAGTTTGTGCAGATTTCTTACCATGAAAATGTACAAATAAATGATCTGAGATACTTTGGAAATAACTGTTCGTTGGAAAAGTACAAATTCAGTAATATACTAATATTGGTCTGTCATCAATATGTCACCATCCTCAATTAATAGATTAATAAAAGGAAATGGGAATGATTCTGAACCACCACGAACTTATATGGTTTAATAAAAAGATAAGAATTTTGCATGAGTTTTGTGCCTACAGAAATAGAATAGAGGCTTCTCAACAAACAAAAAATATATATAGTAGAAGGGTTGATATAGTCGGAATCTCGTTAAAAAAATTAATATGTTGTCATCGCTCTTTCAATGACTCCAAATTTGATGTCAGCATTTTTGTCCAAGTTAATCATGGCCTGATACATGACAGACAAAAACTAAGGAAAAAAATATGCGAATCAGTTAATATAAAAATGTCCGAAGCTTTTGTATCATTTTTCTATTTCTTATATGTCATACGTTTTATCCTCTTTATATTGTCCTTGTAGTTGACTGCCTATAGAATTGGGATCATCCACCTGAAAACAATGAACTCTTGAACCCACACATATGAAACTAAATATAATTTGCTTAATCTTGAAATTTAGCTACCTACTTGGCTTGGCTTGGTGGTTTATTTCTCACTACCCTCTAGGCTCAACTATCAATCTCTTAACTGGGGAAAACAATAGTGTGAGGTGTGGATCTTGCTTACATTTCAAAATTGACCGAGTATTAAAATAGTTGACAATGTAGCATTGCTTGATAATCAAATTTAGTAGAAAATGACTAGCAACCTACAAACAAAAACAAAACAAATCCCGACACCAAAGTGGGTGATGATTAATTCCCATCTACTATTTAATCATATCTTATCGTTAAGGTAGGTGATAATAGAACTATTCGACAAGTTTAAATTTCATGACATTATCAATGCTTACACTTGGAGGATGGATCGGAACGCCACAAGTGTTTTACATGATAATCAATTCCCAATCAATTAGGTTAAGTGTCATCATTCATGAACATTTTTCTCTAACAATCAAGGCATGAAAAAATGTGTAGACAAGTTTCATGTGTAGGTAATACAAAGACAAGGCCATTGATGATATTATAGTAATTGGAGACAAAAAATGTCCAAAATCATGATTTCAGGATCCAAGTACAACTGTCCTCCACATGGTGGGTTGGGTTGGGAGTGACCTCAACATGCATACAAATTGCTAAACCTAACACAACTTGTCCTCCGTAACATGACAATTTTTGGTAATATTATCCTCTTACTCTTCTAAAATCGATTGCTTCGACTATTTTTCTAGACAAACCAACTACCATATTTTTTTAATCACAAAAAATATGTTAAAAAGTAGTGTGGATTCTGAAAGAAAAGCACAAACCATCAAACTAACAACAAAACAGTCACTATAAAAAAAATGAAAAAACTCGTCCAAAAACTCCGGATCACATATTAGTGAGCATTACCCAAACACTGTAGTTTTTTTTTTTTTTGAAAACTCAGATTCGTTAGTATCTATCACAATTCACAACCTTGAGGCAGTAGCAATACTATACATATGCATGGAGGAGAGGAGATGGTAGGTACCATTTCACATTCCACCACCAGATGGGTGAAAACGTCAGTCAATGAGAGACAGCAGTGTTTTACACTCTTTATTCTTTAATGGCCTATGGTTGATTTCCATCTACTTTGACATGCTAAATTACAAATTTGATAATCTAAAGACAACTACATGAATGCGATGTTTTACTTACATGAATCTAGGAATGGTGGATGATGTTACAATCCAGATTAGAGACAACGTGTTGATTGTTGAAGGTAATCTCATGTTGAATAAAAAGAAAAATGCATATAAAGATCAATGTCACACGCAATTAATAAGATTGATATTTGAATTATTGAGTTCAATCAGATATATTTTAAAGCGTTGTTGGTGGAATCAGATACGCAACTCTTGATCCAAGGACTTGAAGCAGATAGTCACGGACAGCTATCAGCATCTTATTGTGGACGATATTGGAGATTTAATGGATGTCCTCCCTCGTACCCGGATCCAATAGGTAAGACGAGACAAACATGACTACGCGGAGACAATTCGATTAAAAAGCTCTTATACTTGGGAGACATGTGTCCATTATAAATTTATATATATGATCCTTAAGTTTATGTTTACTTAAAAAAAAAAACATTTTGTAACCTCTGGTCCACGTATAAATATCCAATCATTTCATGTTATTAAAATCATGAATGCTGGTAGTCCAGATAGATGCCTCAGGGCTCTCCGCCGACAACAAGTGATGAGCTGACGTGGAAGTATGCTTATCAAAGATTCTTGGTTCCTGCACTAGATTTGAAGACAGGCCTTTTATAATATTCTGATGGGCTCAACCGAGCCAACCCAATACTAAACATTTTGATTTTGGGCCTTTGTAGACACGGGCTCGGCCCATAATCATTATCCGCCTCGACATCGAATCAGTCAGTGGTAAAACTTAATCTATCCAAATCGGAAGAAGAGGAGAGAAAATTACAGGTAGAGATTAGACATCTATCCGCTCGAACGCCATTGCTGTGTGTCTGGTGCGACCTGGCTGTATTCAAGTTGTGGAGGAGAGAGCTACGCGACGTCTTCTCCACCGAACAGCTCTTCTCCTACAAGCCTACCCATCTACCAATTTTCAGAACAATACACTGTAACCATGTCTTTCTCTCTTCTTTCTCCTCTATTGCCTCATAATTTCTCTCCCCGTCTTCACTCCTTTCTGTTTCACCCTTCCCCACATGGGCCTCGAAGACCCGTGTCTCTAATTTGCGGCATCAGGGTCGTTCAAGGTTCTGGGTTTGCTTCTACCGCCAGAAGTAACGGTCGGTCTGTGAGGTCGGGTTGTTTCTGCAATTTTGGAGATGGAGAATTGAGGAGTGGTGGCTAGGAAGGTGGGATTGTTGGAGATGGAGACGATAGTGACGAAGATGATGAATTGGATGACATGGTCTCTAGTGGGTCGGGTTCTGTTTTGCCTGATAGATGGGATGTTCTGGGTCTTGGTCAGGCCATGGTAATTGTTTATCTTAAACTTCAATCTATCTCTCTCATTATTATGCTAGTTATGTTAATTTTCATGTTTTGGGAAAATGGTGAGTTTTCTTCTATCCTGGAAAATTCGACATCCCATTTGGTTATTGGGATGAAATGTAGATAGTTCGAATTGGAGTTGGTCTCTTTGTTTGATCGGTGAGAAAATGTACGTGGGTCAGAGAAAGAAAAGGAAATTCTCTAAGTCTTATGTGCATGTTGCTTTGATTTTGATATGTAATGTGCTTTCATGTAAAGCTTAGTTGGCTGATTATGTTGGAATGTCCTCTAGGT
>JAYMSU010001103.1:0-11239 GCA_036897765.1 Erodium chrysanthum | reverse complement strand
GAAGAATAATTGAAACTTCAATAATTTTTTTCATAATTAATCAAATATCTGACGGTATCGGTTTTATATTAACTATTTGTGAATTTTACTTCAACACATCATATTTTTATCTAAATAACCCGAAAATTGTTAAGTTTTTATTGAATTATTATTTTCAGGATAGCTCTCATGGCCAGGCAAGGGAAAACCAGCTACACCCTTGGGAGATTTAGCTGAAGGAATTGAAGTTCTTGAAGAGTAATTCATAAACAAAGCTGCTTGTTCTGGGAGAAGCTGCAGTTACTCTGAATATTAGTTTTGCGAAAACAAAAATAACTTCAAGATTGACTCAAGGTTCCAATAAGATGGCATTAAAATCAAAACCTGAGTTTCTAGGGCACCAAGTCCTCCTTCAGAATCTAGAATATTGATTAACCCTTCTAATCCTCCCATAATAGATTCAATTAGAGACTCAACGTACAGCACTGCATCTCGACCAATTTTAGTTACCTGCACGCAATAAGATGTAACTGTCAACTAGTTACCAATTTTCTGCTTGCTTTTTCAACCAGAAGGGGATTGGTGAATTGCAGTGGGGGCTGTTATCATCTGTTCAAAGATATAACCAAATCTAATTTCAAGGACTAACGAGAAACATGGTATATAACAATCATGACATGTGGTTATCCCTTTCTAAATTGTCGCGTCATCAGCACACAAAATATAGCAAGAGAACGCAAAGGAATTGCACTGATAGTTTACCTCTTCTGGAACTATTGAAGAAGCACATTCTGGAAAACTGCTAGCAACACCAAGCCATGCACAGCAATGCTGAGGACGTCCTTCTGGCCCAAACATAGTGTTCCTGAAGACCTATCATAACACTAAGCTTAGATCATAGCAACATGAAAGGAAATTCAATAGGCATAAATTACATGATAAAAAAAGAGAGGTGACAAATCAGCAACAAAAATAAAAGCAAGAGCTTACTGCTGTAAGGTGTTGGTGGTAGAAATACAGCTTCTTAAGGCTGCCATGCTTTGACAACTGAGACTCGAGTTCATCAACGCATCTGCAACGAAGAAAATACAGATATACCTTTTAGCCTTCTCTTCGGTGAATCATGTCCATGCATCAGATACCAAAGTTGATGCATTTGAAAGATTTAATCAGATATTCGTGTAAAACACCAAGGTTTGAGTATAGTACTAAGATGAGTGAAATAAGGTTCAAGTTCAGGCAGGCTGCGAGTGCATCACAAACAAGTGCATGGCTCACCATGCTACAACCTCCCCGGATCAAAGCACAAGTGTACACACACACAGAGGATACTCATATACTACACATGAAACATTCACCCTTTTCCCTCACTAAATATGTGATTATAAGAGTAATTTAGATCCTCTCTGTCAATTGATGCAACTATTGAGAATTTAAGGGAGATCCAAGGCCTGTGATTATATTGTTACAATATATAAGGACGGAAAAAGAAGAGAGATGCACCTGGACCAATTGAATGCAGCATTTCCCTCTGATAATAATCCCTCTTTCCCAGTGGAAACAGTAGCCTTCTCCAAATGTCTTATGTTAATAGAAGATCGAGCAGAAGTGACAATCATCAGTATTGACAACCAATCCTTGCGAAGGTCCTGAACAGTAACCACAAATCACTATACTATTTTCAAAATACCAGTGAAGTTTCTGATATTGAAGTGAGATACAAAATATTCATAATGAAACAATAATAAAGATTCAACCTGCTTAAATTTAAAATTTTATAATTTCAGTATTGAAGAGAGGAATGACAATAATGTGAAAACTAAAAGTTTGAGTGAAAACTGAAAACCATTTTTGTTCATTGGATTGTGGCCATCCTTGACTCGGGGTATAGTCTTACATGAAAAAAAATCCATTTAGCACGCCTAATTTCTGCTCCTTTAATCTCCGACTCCTATCATGCTTACTTTTTCTTTCGTTCATCATCTATAATACTTTGGCAACACAGGCAACTTTCAGCATTCATACTGAAATAACTTGGTGAAATGCTTTGCATTATCTCTCTCAGAAAGGTTGGCCTTCATAGAACCCACATCTTCACTCTTTTCTGTCTCAATATGATACCTGTGCTGTTTATCACCAACACTATCCCTTTAACTTTCTACTAATCACCTAGCAACCCCTATTCCACTGGAAAATTTAAGAACAAAATCAACTATCTTATTTATGTGGTCTTTCTAGTCTTGATGTGTTCAAGTCACGTTGACTGAAAAAAATCTCACCGACTAAGCACTTTGCATTTTCATGCTATCAAGAGAACTTTTTCATATTAATCGGTGCATATTGGACATTATTTGGGTTGAAGAATGAAGTGTGGTAATTTTCACAGTTAAGGCAAGCTGTATACTGTAAAATGTTTTAGAGCTACTATTGACATCTGTAGGCTGCTTTAGCGGCATGAATTTCAATAAAATATTCTTACCGATAGATCGCATGTGATGACGGAAATATTTTCACCCTGTGGTTTTGGTATGTTTTCAAGATGCTGAACAATTTTTTGAAGAAGTCCTTTCAAACTAGAATCCAGGTCAAGAGCCACCATTCCTGGAGTACCCAGCAAAAAACGGATTCTACCCGAACAAGAAGAAAGATATGATAATGCATAGCCTCGAATTGCTGCATAAAAATAAGAGAAAGGCAGGTGAGGTCGAGGTTCATCAAAGGGAACTTACATTACATGGCATAATATATAGCTTCCATAAATCAAACTTCATCACAAATGTTTGAGTTCATACAAATATAGAACAATATTCCATTCAGGCAGCTGACATAATGCTAACATATCATTTAATAACGTAAAAATGTGGGATTATATCAGCCTCAGTTTGGATCTCTAACCTGCAATATACTTGCGCACCAAACTGCACAAACGATCCATTCCATCTAATAAGAACCCAATAGTTGGATCACTTGGATCCTGCAACCAAAATCATACCAGTCGACAAGCATGTAATAAGCACATTCCCAAACTGATAACTAGTAATTTAATGGTATGAGATTTAAATTTTAACTGAACATACAATGTCAACTGGTGCCATTCTAGCAGATTTAGATTTTGAAGCTGCAATTCCCACATGCTGAAAATACCAGATGACCTCACACTGAGCTAAAGCCAAAGCGGAAAACACCATCTACAGGAAAATCATCAGCAAATCATCAGTTACTGCTACAAAATAGTTAGGTTTCGAAACATAAAATATGTGCATGTTTTACATGATCAATTTCTTTATATTATAGAACTTTTAAGATCATTGTCATCATGAAACAAAACATCCAGATGGTATTCCTTGACTGAAGAAAAAATGTTGGTACAATGGGTTCAGAGTTAAGAAGCAAAATAGCAGATGGACACCATCCAACTGAGGAAGTTATTTTTTGAAGTAGAAGTAAAGTTGGAATATAACTGAACGACGGACTGTATAGATAATGCATGTATAATATTGTTTCATGTAAACAAGCTTGCATTGATGGGCTACCTGAATGTTTGGAGCCAATAAACTTGGCTGATCAGTAAAAAAAAGCACCATTCTTCCAATCTCTTGTTTTAATAATATCCTTCTCTCACGGTGTATAGCATCACAAGACAGTAATGCTTGCTCGTGCACTTCACTGCAATAACCAATTTAACATATCACATTGAGTTCCGAAACGAACATTTAGCACATTGTGTGGAACAAAGGTTTAATAAAAAATATTATGAAAAGCTAGCAAATTGTTACTAGTGTGGGTCAATTTAGCCGGTTTTGACCAATCCCCAATACTGCTTGTGCTTGGTCTTGGGGAGTCAAAACTAGTAAGGCTATTGTGCATCATTTTCTCTGACAAAAATCTGAGGTGATGCATGAAGCACCAAGCAACATGTTCCAACAAAAAAAATTGTTGCAAATTAACTTTACAAAATGTACTACATTTTTCTTTCTTGTTGCTATGCCCTACTGTACCAAGTAAAACCAAAGCCAGCTGTTTATATTAAAATTTTGCTACACACCTTATCATTCTTTCAACCTGCTTGGCAACACTATACTCCAGATCGGCTTCTTTTTGCTTTGAGCGTCCAGATTTTGCCATCTTCTTTGATTCAAGTATTCGCGGCAAAACATACAACTGATAGTCTTCATGCAATAGTATATACTGCACATTTGTATTACATCAATTAGCCTCAGGAAATGCAGAGAACAGGTAAAAAATTGCCAGCAAATCTCACCTCGTCTCTGAATAACGATAGAACTAAATTTTCTTTCAGTACAACCTGAAAGTAAAGTCATAGACCAGATACAAATAACAAGTTAGTTCATCATTTACTAAACTTTCTAAATTAAAACAGTAAAAAATGGCCAGTACAGCAACAGGACTAACTATTAGTTGGAACTAGGCACATAGAATCAGATTCAAGCTTAGCTCTCTGTTTAACAGAGAAAGTCCCAACATAACTAGGTTCCACAAGAGCAACAAGCGAGGAAAAAAAAACTATCCATTCTTCAAAGTTTAGATATGACGTATTAGGTCCCTTTTGTCAATAGCTATATCAAAAATCGAACTCTACCAACTCATTTTTGGTTTGAAATGTCCTAGTTAAGAGCCATAGGCAACAACTTGAGCCTTCTCTTTTAATGACTCTGATCTGATGTATCTTTAACAGGCTCACCTAAGGCTCATCAAATACTATATAAATTATACACCCAAGTGCGACAAATGAAGATGAACTGCTCACATCCTGATGATGAGGAAAAGGCCATTGTTACCGGTAAAAAAGAAATAATGTAACTGCATTAGAGAGAACCTAAAACCAAATATTTTCAAGTTGGCATTTCCATATCCAGATTGATATTACTAAAACTAACAGACAGAGTGACTGGGTGGTATTGACGATGAAGATGTGAAGGACTATATATACGAAATCTACCACAGCCTCTTACGCTTAATGAAACAAATACATCAGGCCCATCTTAGCACTCTAGTTTTGATAACATCCACAAGTTCACTGAGTTTTGCATGCCAACCAATTTAGAGCAATCAGAACACTTTTATCAGTGCACTTTGTCGTTGTGACAATAGGGTTTGAGTAGTGCAATTAATTTTCTGAGTTGTCTCATGTCTAATTGAGCATAAAACGCTTGTCAAGCATAGTGGAGTAGAAAAGGTTACATAGAGCATATTACTAGGCACCATATATACATGGTACATGCCAATTCCACACAGCTGAATTTTTAAAATACTCCCTCCGTTCCAAAACAATGTCCTGCTTCCCTGAATCGGATGTTCCAAAATAAGTGTCCACTTTCCTTTTAAGGAAGTGAATTATGCATGAGTTACCATGCTATCCTTGTTTGAGTTAGTTATTACCACCACTACTTCAGCAAGTGGGAGCACATGAGGGCATGGTGGGAAATTGGAGCACTAACTCCACTAATCCTTAATTTTTGCCAAAAATCCAACGTGGCACATATATTGGAACAGAGGGAATATCTTTTTTCCCTCTCAGCATATTTTCAATTTTATTGATTACATAAAGCATAACAGGGCATAACATAAGGTTACAGGAAAAAAAATGAATGTGGCATACCAGAGCAATATCAATGCTAGTGACACGAAGCAGCTCATCAGGACAGACAAGGTATCCAAATAGTACCCATTCCCGATAAGAAGTAACATTGGCTAGATCTTGAGCTCTCTGCAGAGAAAAATAGCACGCTATATCTAGTCAAGTTGAAACTAAACATGGAAAAATTCAAATGCGTACATTATTCACAGTTCCCAAAGATAGAAGTTTATGTAACTTCAGAATCCCCTAAGGTAGAAGTAGTTACCATTGGGTGAGCAGAGTTAGTGAGTATGTCTGGATATCGAGGATGATATGGACTTAAGAACCCTTCATTCCTCAATTTCCTTGTATCTGTTGACAAGAAAATAATAGGACCGACAGCCTCTAAAACCTAAAAAGGATATCAACCTATCAGAAATTTGATGCATCATTAAGAAAACATGTAACTGTTTTGTCCTGCCAAAATAATCGCCGAAAGACTCACTAAAGTTTCAGATACCATACCATGTGAAAGTTGATTGTAATTATCTCAGACATATATATAGGCATCCTTATTCTTAGAATTCTTATGCAACAGAATTTTTTCATATTTTAACAGTTCAAACATGTTATGGAAGTTAACCTGAATAGTACACATTAATTAGTTTTAATTCAGCCCATGAAACTGTCACGTAGATGCTTTTCTAATGTAAACTTCAAAAGCTTGGGCACATTTGATCCAAAAATCTGAACTCACATTCCTCTACGAAGATGAAGAGTTGATCACGATATACAGTGCTCTAAAACTCGGGGTCAGCCAAAACTCGTCAAGGCTACCCGGGGAGATATCGGCAACACTTGGTTTGTATTAAAATATTAATATATAGTATATATTTAGACAAATATCACATCCTACATCCTTTCTTATAGTTTTGTAATTTGTCAAATATTTTTACTAGATCTTATAATTTCACACTAGTAGAGGAATTTATACACAATAATAAACAAAATTAAATTAGTTGGATAAATTAAGATAGTTTCGAAGAACTTAACAATAGGGTTTAAAAATATTAATTGAGTTGACCGATTTTTTCCGAGTTTGACCGGTTTTTTCCAACTTCCTAACCGATACAGACTTCTCGAACTCGTTGGGTAGATTCCCCTGAGTTCTCCCGAGTTTTAGACCACCGGAGATACATGAAAACACCAAATGAATTTCTCAGATAACTCAAGGATATCATTTATTACAGAGGAAAGATGCTGATAAAAACAATTCCACATCACAAAATGGTTGGTACCACTATGTCCCTAGGCTTCAAGGCAGCCAAGTACATTATGGATGATGGAATAAGGTTCAAGACTTATAAATTAATCAATATATAGATTTTTCAAAGAGAAAGCTTAATCTGTGAAAAACGAAACAAAAAAAACTCATCATTATTAATGAACTGGCAAATTACAAGATGAGAATGACCTCTCCAATGCGTGGGCTGACAAAGTTTAGGTCTTCTTGTAATCCTTTCAACGGTGGATCATAAGAGTCTATAAATTGCACCAACCTGTAATCCAACAAACAATACATGAAATCCAACAATAATGAATCTTACAGGAATAAGGACAACTCAAGATACTACAACAATTATCTGGAAAGTTTACATTTCCAAACATTAATAAATATACTTATTTCCTTTATAAAAAAAGGCTCCATGTGTCTCACTGTCTACGGGCCAATAGCATTTCTGCACATTAAAATTATGGTTTCTGCTTCTACATGAACATTGTATTAGAACTTAGAATACATGGTAAGTGTCTGTCCATAAACCAAGTAAGACAGAGATGCAACAATCCAACCAACCAAACATGGAGGAAAAGTACAACTACACATTAAAAGGAGAGGCGTTAAGGGTGAGATGTTCTTTGTAGGTTCCATCAATTAGAGCAATTTATTATCTTCCATCATCTATTTCAGGTAATTACTCATTGTATGCAGAAAAGCACAATAAACATAAATAACTAAAATACAAAAAGAGGGGGGGAAATAATGTATAAACAGATGGTTCAGGAGTTTTAATTAAGGATGCTCCAATTAAAACCCCTACCGATGATAAAAGTCACAATCTTGCCCATTCCTTGACATTGCATGCAAAAGGTTATACATCTGAAGCATCATTTTCCTTGGTATCTGTTACAAAATCACCAAAACTGTGCAATCAAAAAAAGGACACTTGCTTATATTAATATTTAATAGGAAAGAGATAATAGCCATCAAAGCAAGTCTAAGTTCTCAACAAATAACAGTGACTTGAAAGAGGGAAATAGCTAACAAAAACATTGCAAATTGACTTGCCTTTTCGGAGAAAAGATTAACTCGGACAAAGGAACAAAAGAGATCCATGAATGCATGTAGAATAAGCGAGTTCTGATGAGGCTGCAAGATACTGTGCCAAGTTATTAGAGATGCCACAGGATATTATATTCCAATATTATATACACAAAAATATGGTAAATATATCATTTATTGCATGTCAACATATTATAAGAGCAAGGTATTAGCTCCAGTTTTTTTTCCTTTAACGTTATGGGTTGAAACCTCAGAGGCTCAGATGGACTCAAACACCAAAGCAACATGTGTTGCACAGTGGAGAAGCAATTAAGGTAAGAGAAGCAATTTTGAAACTCACCAACAGGGTAATTACAGTACTGCTTAGATCCAGTATTAGTCGCAGAGCTTGCTCTCGGAATGTCATCAAATCAAGAAGGAGCTGATCCACAAAAATAATCAAATAAGACATTTGCCAAGTATATGATCAATTTGGTATTTATATGATACGCTATGTATATATCCTGGTCTGAATGAAATCTTAAAGAGTAATTAACCAGCATCTCTCATCAAAATCATAGAAGTACAAGGATCATAGCTTCCAAAAATCATTCCTAGCACAGAAACAAAGCTAGTAATAGGAAATCAACAATAAATGATCATTAATAAAGCAAAAATGTTATTTATGTTAATGAGTTATATGGATAAGAGCGATAAGACCTTACTCAATGACATAAACTTGTAAAGATGAAAAAAAAAACTAAGCAGAAAAGTGTTTTTAGCATATGCATGAGCAAGATAGCAGAATCTTTTGCATATCTTAATGCGCTGAGCTATTCCCAAAGGAAACTTTGCAGGCATTAGTTATATCATAGAGCAAACTATGCATGAATGTGTTTTAAAAGCATCAGACCCAAAGTCATATACAAAAATTTCAAACCTTAGTAACAAATATTTAACTTACGTTACTAGAATATGCATTGCTAAATGGTTAAAAGCTACAAGTTTCAGCTGACTTATCCTCAACAGATTTAATTGAGTATTAGCACAATCAACTAACATAGCTTAAAAATCATTTACGGTCATTCAACAAGAAACTGAAGTTTGTGAGGCATGCATAGTTCAAATATAAGTTGTGCTTGGAAAGAAAGAGACTGAACCTACCCACTGGTTTATATTCCTTCTATACTTGATTCCAATATCATGTTACGCCAACCATAGATACCAGTTAGTATACTTTCAATTATAATTGTAGTTCGTGAACTGGGCCATTAGTAAAAATACCTAATAAAGATAAGCATCTTACCAGAAGCATGAAAATGATCCTAAATCATCCTATTAACTATAAAGATATGAGACTTAATTTAGACCATCAGGAACATGCTTAGAGAGGTATCTGTCAACATTTAACACAGAAGTTGTGACAAGCAAAAGGCTTGCATGTAACTCTAGTTTACAGCCATGTCATGAACTCAAAACCCAAAATAGGTAGCTTACTCAGGCATTAGAAAACATGCACCATTAATGTGTCAAAGGAAGGTTAACCCTCAAACATCTTTTCTAATGAACTATACAACTAAATATTATTTTTTAAAAATTGGGGAAAAGGTTGAGATTAGAAATAGAACGTGAAGTATATAAAATGACAAAAGCTCAAAGAGTGATAAGAGCCAGTCAAACTAAAGCATTATTGCCTCTTAACATTCACATTATGAAAGTAATGACATAATCTTTCTCCACACCTGAATCCATGGCTCCAAGCTCTGTAAATGAACTTCAGCAGCATCATGCAACGCATCCAGAGCAACCTTATCAACCTGAACCAAATTGTTAGAAACCTTATCCTATGTTCACCAAGTTAAAAGTTACATGTACACAGAAGTTCATTTCTTACACGTTCAAGTTGCAATTTGGTAAAATGCTCGGGGAACTTCTTTGAGAGCAAAATGCATATCTTCGGATGGTTGGGGAACACACCAGATTTCCAAAAGGCTTCCGAGAAACCATGACTAGTTGGATCTGGGTAGTCCAATATTTGATTCAGCCTGTACATTTTGGCCATGAGACCTTCAGCAACCCCGGTAAGTTGAACTACCCACTGCATGTTCAAACCTTTGTGGGACCCGCTTGAACTCTGGACCTGTCCTTCTGAACCCACATTCCTAGATGTCCTAGGTGCCATTGAGGGATTCACATCAGGACCCAAATACTCAGTCCATCTTGATGGCCCTTCCCATTCCCTTGATCTTACAGCAGTAGGCGACCCTGACACGTCTTGAGCTGCAAAGGGGTGCCTTGATTTTGCCATTAATCAATGAAACCTATTCCCAGCCTCTGCACAAACTCATTTAAATTAGGAACCAAACCTAATGAATTCAACAATTTCTTAACAGAAGAATTTCTTTTTTTTCTAAGATCGTGACAGTTTGGGTCGTTGGCTAACTAAATACCATGTTTCCAGTTTCCAAGTATTGGGAAACTAAGTTGCATTTATCTTTCAAATAGTAAATAAATACTAATTCTCTAAAAGAAAGAAACTATGTTGCAAAGAAGAAACACCTTTCAAAACTATACTTGTCAAGCGCTCCACTTCTCAATCACAAAAATACACATTCGAATTCCAAAACTCTACTCCAAATTCAAAGCACAATGCTTCAAATTTCCATATGAGTCTTGAGATTTCCAAAATTGAATTGCAGACAGCCCAATTCAGAAGAAACACCACAGCTCCCCACCCACAAATTATAAGTGAAAAGCATTTCCACAATAAATCAAACAAGAAGAGCAAAGCAAACATCATTCGCACAATGCTAATAAGAATCGGCAGACCAAAAACCAAAATAGGTAAATTTCTCTCCCCCTCCCTCTCCAAAGCATTAGCGAAGTCGTGAAGTAGAGTTGAAGAAAGAGCAGTACAGTACCTTGAAAGTTCAGATCAGAGAAGAGAAGCAGCTGGAGGGTGAAGACGAGCATGCAGGTTCAGATCTGAGAGCTTCCGCGACAACGGAGAAGGAGAAAGAAAGAAAGAGGGTAGTTGGTTTACTATAATAAAGAGCTCCTCCATTTTCTTTTCTTTTCCAGCAGTTTCTGAAATTTAATCAATATTATTTTCTGCATTTTAAACCACCATAACAATAACCAGAACAAAAAAACGCTTATTCTGAAACGAATTATTTAACCAAAAATGTTTTCGAGTTTTATCCCAATTTAAATGGAAAATAAATGGTACTTACAAGTTGGTTAACGAAAGAAAATGTTAATTTATTCTAGTTGTGTTCTTAAATAATTTAATTAAGTATTTTTTTTTTGAGAAGATAAAAAAACTTTTGAGGTATAATTTAATTTGTTTTAATTTGATCTTT
>JAYMSU010001102.1:0-11241 GCA_036897765.1 Erodium chrysanthum | reverse complement strand
TCATTTACCCGAGCTTAGATATTGGTTTTCCGTTACTCTGACCGAAACTTCCCATTATGCAGTACTAGGCAAGCGGATCACAAATCATCTAAACAATATGGTGAAGATGTGTGTCAGTCCATGACCGGCGTGGAGGCTCACACGTCGTAGATCATATTAGTATTTACTTGGATCAAAGAAAAAGTTAATTTTACTAACAAGTTAATTAGATCAAATTGAAATTTTTAGAATATTCAAAATTTTGGATCTCACAACCAATTACATAAATGAGATGAATAAAATGTACTTTCACCCTGTATTTTTTTAAAAATAACTTTCCCCCTGTATTAAAATATTATAAACGAGCAACAATATCTTAGGAACACTTGCCAGATATATTCATTTCTGAAGCTCACACAGACCACAAGATTAAGATCTATAATTGAACAAATACACAAAACTACAAAAACATTAATTTATAAGAGAACACTAGGAATAATGCGGATAGGAACGAGATCCGACCAACAGTAACGGAAATCGACACGTCATCGTATATGAGCGACATTCATTGCTTGAAATTGTTAACCACCTTCATCACCTGACGAAGATCAATTCCATTTCCTTTTGACGGAAGAAGAATCATGAGTTCTAGAGACGATTCCGATGAAGCGGCGAGGGAAGTGAAGAAGCCGTTTCTGCACACAGGGAGCTGGTACAAGATGGGATCCAGGTCCAGCATCCTCGCCTCCTCCACCCAAGCCATTCGCGACGGCTCCATCTCCGTCGTCCTCTGCGTCTTCATCGTTGCCCTAGGCCCTATCCAATTCGGTTTCACCGTAATCCCCTCTCTCCTTCTCTTTCTTTCTTTGTAATCATCTTAATTTTACCAATCAATCCCACTCTTGATTCAATTTCAGGGTGGCTATTCCTCCCCTACCCAAGCTGGGATCATCGAAGATCTTAACCTTTCCATTTCAGAGGTGGGTCTGTTTCTATGAATTCGCTTTTTATTTACTGGCTCGGCTTTTGATCGCTTTCATTTGGCTACAGTTCTCTATATTTGGCTCTTTGTCCAATGTGGGTGCCATGGTTGGCGCAATTTCCAGCGGCCAGATTGCTGAACATATTGGCCGAAAAGGGGTACTGATTTTAACTCGTATATTGTGTTTTGAGTCAATTTACACAACACGATCATTGTTGTAAAATAGCTTCACTGTTTTTTGTTGATGTTGCTTTTTTTTTTGTCACATTGTAGTCACTCATGATTGCTTCGATACCCAACATCATAGGATGGCTTCTTATATCATTTGCCCAAGTGAGTGATGATCTCTGATTGTCCGATTATGTTTTTGACTGTGGGTTGGGAGCATTAGCACCTCAGTGTGCGTAATGTATATGTTTTGCTGGCATTTTAGGATTCTTCATTTCTGTACATGGGAAGGTTGTTGGAAGGGTTTGGTGTGGGCGTAATTTCGTACACGGTAACACTCATTTTCTTTCTTTATGTTTCATTGGACCCTTTGGGGTAATGTCATCATCAACAGTATGCCCATTCTGAATTATGTCCAGGTGCCTGTGTACATTGCTGAGATAGCACCTCAACACATGAGAGGAAGCCTCGGATCTGTGAACCAGGTTAACTTCGGACTTCCTTTTCCCCGAGATCCTTTAGCTCTTTTAGTTTGTTTTTTGTTGTTGTCTGTAAAATACTTAGTTCATTCCTCTCGTTGTCTAGCTTTCAGTTACAATTGGAATAATGCTGGCATATCTACTGGGTTTGTTTGTCAGTTGGAGGGTGCTAGCTATTTTTGGTAAGAGGTCTTGTTTCTGAAATTTGTCATCCTCTCATTCTTGTTGTGAAAATAGCCAAACAGGTGCTTTGATGGTATACTCATCGTCATCTGGCAGCTTAACTGTTACCTGATCATTTTTCCATTTAGAAATAAATGAGCAATAGAGAAAACACCACTTCACTAGCCAAACTAAATCACCAAGCAAAAGCCAATCAACTCTTAAAAAGTACCACGTTACTGTTAATTGTATTCTTGTGCAGGCTCTATCTTGTCATATAGCTCTAATTCAGTAAAATCTCAGTGGTACTTAACTCCTGATTTTTTTAATGCTTACCTTTCTTTTGCAGGAACATTGCCATGTCTAGTACTGATACCTGGATTATTTTTCATACCGGAATCTCCTCGATGGCTGGTGGGAATCATCCACTTAATAGTTTTTTTTTTTTTTGATGAAACCACTTAATAGTTAATATTGTGTTATTTGTATTTTGAATCTTCTTATTGACCAACCCTTAGCTTTATTTCCCTGCCTCTTCTATTTACTTTCTCAATTTTATACTGAATGGGTTAAGGTAATTCCAGGCCAAAATGGGTCGAACAGAAGATTTTGAAATTTCCCTGCAAGTGTTACGGGGATTTGATACCGACATTTCTGTTGAAGTGAACGAAATCAAGGTACCAGATAAGTTACAACTAACTTGTTTGTTGTACTTAAAATGGAAGTTCATGTCATCCATATTTCAAGTTGAGTATTTTGTACCCAAGGGTTATCGGAGAAATGGTAGGGACTTAGTATAATTAGTATTCGTTCACTAGCTCTAATTCTTAGACTCATGAGTGGTTAGTGGAATGAATCTCTGAAGTTTAATAATATGAAGGATTGTTTCTTCTTCTGTTTCTTTGGATTATCGAAATAACATTATACTTATTTCTAATTCATATGCTTTCTTCAGAAATCTCTAACATCAGGTGGCAGAAGAAGTACGATACGCTTTGCTGACCTTAAGAGGAAAAGATACTGGTTCCCTTTGATGGTAAAAATGGGGTTTCCCCCCAAAGTTTTCTTATTGCATTATTCCCCCCCTTATCTCAAACCAATTGACCTTTCCCTTCTAAGGTTTAATCGAAGTACTGCAGGTGGGGATTGGACTGCTTGTCCTCCAGCAACTTAGTGGTATCAATGGTGTTTTGTTCTATTCCAGTAACATCTTTGCTCGAGCCGGTTAGATCGACATCTCTTAAACCTGAACTTTTCATCTTATTATTACTTGAATTTATGTACAATATTAGTTCTTAACGAAGATAGGCTCTTTAGGATTTGAGTTTTCTGTTTTTCTTTTGAAGATTGAGTTTTCCATGTGGTATATGCAACAAATTTGCATTTACCTTGTTAGATGTTCCTAAAGTGATATCTTCATGTTACTGGGTTATATCTAGATACCTCAAGTTAGTCAATCGTACATGTTAGAGTCAAGGTGGTACATAGAAAAGAACAAAGTTGCACACTTCAGGAACTTAGTCATATTATCCTGCACAAAACACATACCTGTAGTTGTTAATGACTTATTAGAGACTTGATATGTCCTGTTTGTGAGCATTGATTGAGAAAATGTCTAAGAGAAATCTTGTTTAATGCTTGAGATGCCAAAACTCAAAAGATAGAGTTAGAACTTCATGGTTGACTTTTTTATGCAGATAAGTTACCTGAACATAGTATCTTTGGTTGAATAGGTAATTGGAAGTTGAGTAACTTGGATTGTGTTGGACCAACTCAAGTTGGCCCAGTGGTTAAGGGCTCCCTCTAACACAATGGAGGACCAGAGTTCGAATCCTGGTGGAAGCAATCTTATGTGTATATAAGAATCATAAGTTTGATGCTTCTTGCTTCTACATAAGCAAGCAAACTCAAACCTTGGTACAAAAATGGCTTAAAAAAAACTTGGATTGTGTTGGATTCAGTATGCTGGTTTACTGAATCACAAGAAACATATTCCTATGGTTATTGTCTTCTTTAATTCTCTTTGTTGCAAGATATACCTATATGTACTCTGATACCTGGTATTCTACTGCTAAAAGCTATTATTAACATTTAATTAAGCAAAGCCCTAATGGACTGCCAATGAGATGAACTTAAAGCCTTTGCTAATGATATGGTGATTATCAAATTGGTGAGTGATTTATGTGACAATGGGTTGTATATATTTGCTCATTGGTGTAACAGGTATTAAATCAAGTGATGTGGCAACGTTTGGGCTTGGTATCATTCAGGTATTTCATAACACTAAATGAAAATGTCATGTTCTTCACATAGACATGCTAGTATCATCAAATTCTAGATAAGATATCAGATAAGAGCCTATGATATTGTAGGTTGTTGCTACTGGAGTCACTACATGGTTGGTGGATAAAGCTGGCCGTAGAGTTCTTCTTATAGTGAGTTTAAGCCAAACCTTCATTTGATAATTCTACATAATTAATGACCGAAAGAGGCAAAATTCAAATAATAATGAATAAACCCATACTTAATTTGCAGATATCCTCGACTGGAATGACTATTAGCCTCATACTTGTGGCAGTTGCTTTTTATTTGGAGGTCAGTGATACTGACCTTTGCTTCTTCGTGAATCATAGACTATGTCAATGCATTCAATGCTCTTTTCACAAGCTTAACAACAAGGTTTTAAGGACTTCTTGTTTGTTGTCTGGACTGTTTTTTATGCAAACTTTTGTTTCTGTGTATATTAGGATATCTTGTCGAAAGACTCTCATTTGTACAGTATGTTGGGAATGCTATCTGTTGTCGGACTTGTGGTATGCTTTCTTGTATTGTTTCTGGTGTACAATATGTTTTTCAGGAAAATTTCACTATGCATGATCTATTTATAGGCTTTAGTAACTACCTTCTCACTGGGAGTTGGAGCTATTCCTTGGATCATAATGTCTGAGGTACTGCATCTTCTTCTTTTTTTGACGTATATATGTGCATGAACTCAGCTATTTCATAAGAAAGTATCTACTGTTTTTTTATCAACTAAATCAGGTATATCAAATCATTTTTGGGTTCAAGACCTTGCTTGTGTAGAAGTAAGGGAGCACCAAACAAGCAATAAATGGGCTCTCTTAAGTAGAAGAGTGCACTAAATTCTTGACCCCCACCTTAAGAGAGGCCCAACAGGGGCTGAATAGAGAGAGTCCCAACAGAAGTTGGGAAGAGAAATAAGAAGTGAGGTACCACAGTTGGCTCTTGATTATGTCACTTCTATATTGATCATGTCTCTGTGCTTAATAAGATGATCTTTGCTGTAAGGTCTACAGTTTTATTAGTAATTAGCCTTATTCCTTCATAATGGTGCTATGGGGACTAACTTCTTGCAATAGTAAACATGAGTTCACTAATTTGTCCCCTACTTTTCGATTTTTGACGATCTTATATTGCTCAAAGTATAATTGGCTGACCCTACAGTGTGAATGGTGGAACCTTGAGTTCTCCAATAATTTCAGCAAACTCAAACTTGGTTCTATCATGTTGGTGGAATGTACATATTGATTTTTGCTCCCTTTCTTTTCTCAGATACTTCCGGTGAACATTAAGAGCCTTGCTGGAAGTGTAGCGACATTGGCAAATTGGTTGACATCCTGGGTGGTCACAATGACTGCCAATTTACTTTTGCATTGGAGTAGTGGAGGTATCTCTCTGCACCTCGTATTCTGCAACACATTTCAATGTTTTGGACTGATATTGTTTTTGCTGCAATAACAGGAGCCTTTACTATTTACACTGTAGTGAGTGCTTTCACAGTCATTTTTGTTACACTTTGGGTCCCCGAAACTAAAGGAAGAACTCTAGAAGAGATTCAGTCGTCCTTTAGATGAAAAGATTAGCTCAGATTTTGCGATTTTGCTTCTAAGGAAAAGTCTAGCATTGTTAGCGCAAATCCGCTTGTAACATACACATGCATATTACATATTAGTTCGCTCTGCAAGGTTTGTATTGTTGCAAAAAGGAAAGAAGACAAGAGAAAAGAATCATTCTAATGCATTAACGGTTGTTTTACGTAGAACTTTGTTTAAATCGAAAGAAATGAAGTTCATGTCTTGTCCAATCTTGATATCTATCATCGTTTTTGTGTTGTGTTGTGTTGCGAGGAAGAGATTGCTTGTGACGTACATACCTGCCTTCTTTATGCCTTAATTAAAATGTTGTGTTTTGTGATTATTATAATCTCGTGACATGTTTTTGTGCTGCCACGAGGCAAGGTTTACCAATTTTTGTGTGTGATTGATTGGTAAAATATGAGGAGTGTGTTTTTTATGCGGCACTCTTTGAGTCTGGTTAACTAATTTCAAGTTTGAAAATCTGACTTTTAAGGTGTGGTAGTTTTGTTTTATAATTAATTAAAATATCATGAATTTTTCAAGAGGATGGAAATTTGAAAATCATGGGAAAAATAGGTTTGGTGATCAACATAGCTAAAATTAACAGAACTAAAAAAAATAACAAAATTAAAATACTTCATGGAGGAATTAAATGAAAATATTTGAAAGAATAGCCTTGTGTTGGAGTCACGGCGATCTTAATAACTCTCCAAAATTGAATAATACAAAATGGTAAAAAGAAAAAAAAACTTGTAAACGACAATACGACGTAGTTTGAGATGTGCATCATCCTCTTGTTCACCAGAGAGCAAGGGTTTGGCAAAGAGGTTTTAGCAGAGAAGGAAATTGATAACAAAAACAGAACCATCACAGAAATCACCAACTCACAATTCCACCTCCACCACCATGAGGAAAGCTTCAATTTTTCTTCTCTCACGCCTCCATTCTCGCAGACCCAGGACCCTTGCTCCCCTTCTCTGCAGAGATTACATATCTTCTTCTTCGATTGTCTCGGAGCCGACTCATATCAGCCACTGCACCAAAACCCATGGCTTGTTCTTCAAATCCCTCGAATTTCGATTCAACCTATCTCGCAATCTCGGCACCCTTTCGGAGGATCCACCTCAGCAGCCCTCAAGACAGAGAAAGCAGGTGGAAAATTCCCAGCTTGAGGAGGCTTTCGAGTCTGCAAGGCCCTCTGATGAAATGCTCAAGGCGTTTAGGGCTATGGAGGGATCGTTCGATGAGGGTGATCTAGGTATGGCTGCCTTGAAGGTTGGGCTGAAGCTCGACCAAGAAGGTAAGAACCCTGAAATGGCTTTGAGTTTTGCTGAGAGAGCTTTAAAGGTTTTGGATGTGGACGAAGAACCCTCTATTCTCGTTGCCATGAATTTGCAATTGCTGGGTTCTGTTAATTATAGCTTGAAAAAGTTTAACGATAGCTTGGCCTATCTTAATAGGGCCAATAGGTTGCTGGGTAGGTTAGAGAAGATGAGTTCTGTGGAGGAAGAGGGTTTTAGGACCCAAGATATCAAGCCAGTGCTTCATGCTGTGCATCTACAGTTGGCGAATGTGAAGACAGCTTTGGGGAGAAGGGAGGAGGGGATTGAGAATCTGAAGAAGACTTTGGAGATCAAGGAAAGTATTTTAGGTAAAGATGCTAAGCCGTTGGGAGTTTCTTATCGTAGTGTGGCTGAAGCGTATATTGGAGTATTGAATTTTAAGGACGCCTTGCCTTTTTGTTTGAAGGCAATTGAGATACATATAAGTCATTTGGGGGATAATTCTGTGGAGGTTGGGCGTGATAGGAGGGTTCTAGGAGTGATTTATAGCGGGATGGAGGAGCACAAGAAGGCCTTGGAGCAGAACGAGCTGGCTCGCAAGGTTTTGAAGAGCTGGGGTCATAGTTCTGATTTGCTTCCTGTGGAGATTGATGCTGCAAACATGCTGATTGCTTTGGGGAGGTTCGATGAGGCAGTTGAAACTTTGAAGAACGCTATTCTGCAGACAGGGAAGGATAGCAAGACTCGGGCCATGGTGTTCATCTCAATGTCAAAAGCATTGTGTTGCCAAGACAGGTTTAAAGAGTCAAAGATCTGTTTGGAGCATGCTCGGGGGATTTTAGACAAAAAGGCTACAGTCACTCCAGTAGCTGTTGCTGAAATGTACTCTGAGATAGCAACACAGTATGAGACCATGAATGAGTTGCAAAGTGCTATCCCATTGTTGAAAAAGAGTCGAGCTTTGATTGAGAGAGTTCCCCAAGAGCAGCACACAGAAGCAAACCTTTCTGCAAGAATTGGGTATTCACTTTTCTTGACGGGGGATGTGCAGGAAGCTATTCCTTACTTTCAAAGTGCAGTAGAAAGCTTGAAAGAGTGTTTTGGTCCTAAACATTATGCGGTTGCCTCAGTTTACAATCATTTGGGGGCAGCATATTTAGAACTGGATAGACCACAATCAGCAGCACAAGTGTATGCAGTTGCAAAGGATATTTTGGATGTCTCACTTGGTCCCAATCACGTTGATTCAATTGAGGCATGTCAAAATGTTTCAAAAGCTTATGCAGCAATGGAAAGGTAAGAATGGTTTATCCAGATTGTTGCCTTCTTTTTTTTAGTACAAGTACACATGTTCATAGTTTCATATTTGCATGAATTGCATCTCCATTTGTGCTCACCGTAACACTTAACCCTATGAAATGGCTCATAAAAATTCCTCCTTGACATAAAACATTTTGAACTGCTATGGTATTTCAGCATCTTCTAGCTAATTATGCTTATCCTGTGGAGGTATAACTCTTCCATCTACTATTGCAATAAACTTGGGGTGGAAGCTGAAAGATTCGTGTACACTTCCATGATATAGGTATACAACATTGACTCTGCCTTGCTGAAGATCAAACTTGAGGACAGACAGGCCATAGAAGAACTATGTTCAAAATACTAGCTGCTTCATGTTTATTTTGTTGTTGCTATAGATTCTGTGTTTATCACTTTCTCCTCTATTTGGCTGCAGAGTTATGGTACAATATTGAGTCACCTAATGGTTTAGAAATTTCTGCTAAACCCCAAAATGGTGGCTTTGGCTTTTAACATGATTTTCTTGTCAGAGTAACTGAACTGCAGTTTCATATAAATGTGACTATGCATATTAATCTAAATGAAGATTGCCACTTTTTTGTTGTTGTTGTTGCATGTGAAGTCATATCTTGTTAGAATTGTTGTTGAAACTCACGTGTCTTTGATCATGCAGCTATGAAATTGCAATTGAATTCCAGAAGAAAGCAATTGAAGCTTGGCAGACCCATGGACCAAGTGGAGAAGATCAACTTGAAGAAGCAAAAGAAGTTCTTAAAGAACTGAAGAAAGGTGCCATGGACGAGGTTCGGAAGAGAGTCTTGCCTTTGCCCAACAAATCATGAGCTTCTCATGCTACATGCAAAACTTGATGATGAACGTAAGTGTGATTCTTACTAGTGAAGTGGTTATTACAGTTAATTTTCCTTCGATTGTTTGTGTTGACCAAACGTTGTGAACTTGGGCAAGAGTAAACTCAACCTCAACTGAGAGGAGTCAACTTTTGCAGTTGATGAAGAATATGGCAAGAGTCTGAATAGCAGCCATGGTGTTTTTGACTTTTCATCTTAGTTATCATTAGTTTTTCCCACTCACCAATCACCACTTTGGTAACTCATTGTGGCCACAAAAAGTCTAGTTAAGGTTTGGGAATCCAATGAAGAACAAGACTATTGTTGATGATAGTGTTTTGTTTTTAATGCTATCAAGTGATGTAGGCACACTCATAGAATTGTTGAAATAAAAGTCAAACAAGATGAGCTTACAAACTCAAATTAGAATTGCAAAGTGCTTCCTTATCTTACCCAATTATACTTAATTCCACGTATGTATAAGGTATTAGATGAAGATGTGAAGTAAAACTAAAACATGTCTGTAAATGATTCATAATAATTAACGAGTTCAAGACACATAAAAGTTAGTCACAAACCCAAATTCAGACAAGAACATTCAATCTTGATCATTTTTTAAGTGTTACATAAACCATTGTTCCAATGAAACTTCGAAAGACAAACCAATTACAATTCATTACATAAAACATTGTTCCAATGATGTCTTGAGACTTTTGGATATAGCAATAACCAGCCCTACATGAAGGTCAACAAAGTAACAATCAATCTTGTATGAGTTGCACCAACCAACATTTCCTATACGATCAGAATCAGTATCCTAATACTTATTATTACTCGTCACCAACCTTGAGGCCACCTATTCAAGGGGTCCAACCTAGGGAGCCACCTTTTGTTCTTGGAGTTCCAACCCAAGACAACCTTCTCCTTCCTCGAAAACCTCAGCTTCCATAAGATGCCTCTCCTACGTCGCCCTGGCACACCTTCATGTTTGGACACATGAGCCGGAGATGGAGGCACGTAGGGAAATATTTCGTCGCGTTTACGAATGGAAGTGAGCATTAGGTACTTTTGTTCAAGTGACTCTTTGGGCACATTTCTGGCCAACAAAGGAGAGGCACCACCCCAATGGTTTGTTCCCATAGATGGGTGTTGGGGTGTTCTAAACTCCAACACTGCTCTTTGCATCATCATTCTTCTTCTTCTCTACTCTCTAGTGTCATTCTTGATTCGTATATTTGTACTAGAATTTTTTGTTATGTGCTTCCAAAACCCTCTTCATTGGATTCTTCTTCAAGCCTGTAAAAAGAGTTTTACAAGGATGAAAGTTGTATTTATTTGTTAACTATTGCATCTAATATGTTTTGATCTAACTTTCAAAGGAGTCTTACAAAGATGTGACATATTCTTGTTTCGTTTCTTTCTGTATTACGACAGTCTTAATCATGTCACCTTTGACTTTGGCAAGCTAGCTGGAGGCGACACGTGAGAAATAAAGGTTGAAGTTGAGTAATGTTGTGAACAAGAAAAGGACATTTTTGCTTTCTTGGTGGCATAAATAAAAGATTGTTTAGAACAAGAAGAGGCGGTGACATCAAGAAGTTGGGATAATGGTAGCTCCTAGTGTCCACTTCTGCGGATATAAGATGTTCATGTCCTCATTCCAACCAAATGTATGCACCAAAATAATAATGTACATAGTCGTTGATTCAACAAGATTCTATCATCACACATACCATTCTTGTATTTCAAAAGTTTGTGGGTTTTTCTAAGTAAGATTATCACTCGAAAATCTCGTTGATGAGCTTTTTAAACGATAAGACTAATAAGTTACTGGAATAGGACTAGACCAAAAGTTGACAACTGAGGTGGAAAATTTTTAAATCTAACTATATATTTAGTCGGATTTCATAATTATAAGTCAATACATCTTGTTTTTATATAAAGGGAAGATCAAGTAACTAGCTTAAACCTCTATGCCGCCTCTCCCTTCCTCCATCTTCATCACAGTTTGGAGGGGGAAAAGAGGAGGATCCTCCTTACTCCTCCTCTTCCCCCTCCCCATCGTCACCACAGACGTGATTGATGAAGGAGCTGAAGACGGAGAAGCACGGAAGCGGAAAAGTGTGTTGCCGTCGTCGGCGCAGCGGGGGGTTTCCTTGTGAG
>JAYMSU010001101.1:0-11244 GCA_036897765.1 Erodium chrysanthum | reverse complement strand
GATCAGACATATTTAATTATATTAAAATAATTATTTAGTTACACGAATTAATAACCTAAAACTATCCCTAACACGTTTCCATCGATTTTCTGTTCCATATGTTTTTAAATAGAACTAACATGTGTGAGTCAACAATTCAAATCTATCCCACTATGAATACTATAGTAAGATTTGAGTTCATTCCCCTAATGAAATCTGAGCACCTCACCTTGGTGTGATTTGAACCATTGAGTGTCTCCTTGGAGACTCAAATAACAATGTAATTGTGGATAAGATAGGGATGAAAATAAAGTACACAATTGAAAGAGAAGTCAAATGATTAAATAATAATGAATTTGGCTGGTTGGGGCAAGCAATAATAGCGTGGGAGCCAAGTAAAAGGATCCGCAGCGAAAAGGCCCAACATTTATATGTGATCTGGTTTGGTTTGATGATACGTGTCCTCTAATCAACGAATCATCGCTGATCTTGATCTCAACCCATCCCAAACAAAATTAGATTCTTCCATTTTCATCTAAATTTATCTTCTCCTTCCAATTTCGACCCGGATCCAATCCTATGGCCGCAATCTCTGCCTTCCCGTCTTCTTCATGGCCCGAATCGACCACCGATCCCAACCCTAACCCTAATTTCCTTTCTTCTCACAGCTTCGAGCACCCCTCCGATTCAATGCCCTTGACCGCCGACTCTCCTAGGAATCCTCCCGTCTTTCTTCCCCCGGAGGCGCCGTCTCTGCAGAGTCCGATTCTACCTACGCTCCCCCACGTCTCCTTCAACCAGGCCCATGGATGCTTCGCCGCCGGCACCGATCACGGCTTCCGAATCTACAACTGCGATCCCTTCCGCGAGATCTTCCGCCGCGATTTCGACCGCGGCGGCGGAATCGGCGTCGTCGAGATGCTCTTCCGGTGCAACATTCTCGCTTTCGTCGGCGGAGGTCCTGATTCGCAGTACTCGCTCAATAAGGTTATGATCTGGGACGACCACCAGAACCGGTGCATCGGGGAGCTGTCGTTCCGGTCTGAGGTCCGGGCGGTCCGGCTCAGGCGGGATAGGATCGTCGTCGTTCTGGAGCAGAAGATATTTATCTATAACTTTGCGGATTTGAAGCTCGTCCATCAGATTGAGACGATTGCGAATCCGAAGGGGCTCTGTGCGGTTTCGCACCAGACTGGGTCGCTGGTGCTGGTTTGTCCTGGATTGCAGAAGGGGCAGGTCAGAGTTGAGCATTATGCCTCCAAGAGGACTAAGTTCATCATGGCTCATGATTCCAGAATTGCCTGTTTTGCGCTGACGCCTGATGGTCAATATCTAGCAACAGCAAGCACAAAGGGGACTCTGGTCAGGATCTTCAATACAGCTGATGGAACACTACTGCAAGAGGTATGCAATGTTTGAATTCAAACTGAGTTTCAGAAAGATTTTTATCTTCAAGAGTGAGTTGGAAATTTTATTGTTGAAAGTAATTTGATTCCTTCAGTTGCATATATAGTCACAGTGAATGAATGTGTTGTAGATATTGCAATTGAGATTGAAGTCATTTTCTATTGGTTGGTGTGATAAATGTGGAAAATTGCAGTTCTGATAGATAACTGCTTTACTGCTTATACTTACTAAAAACCAACAGTAAGATTGAGTAGTGCTAGTTCCCTTTCCTACTTGCATCGGGTATTGAATTACATTCAAACGGGTTTGTGGACACAAAAGTTGCTTCATCAACTTGTTATGAAAGTGGAACATTAAAAATTTGTAACTGGGATGAACTTATCCACCAGCTGTGTCATTAAGTGTGGGATTCAGTAAAGTGGGTTTTTTTACCTTTGTTGTCTTGTCGGTTGATGAATATTTGTAAAAATATATTGGCAATTAAGAGCTCTTTGTTTTTAAGCCAAAATGTTGGCGTACTTTGTTGGTTGTCTGTAGCAAGCTTTCAGCATTCCCGGATCACATTATGCTTTATGGTTTTTGTCTTTTACTACCAAAATCAATTCTAATGAGTGATTTTTTCTGTGAAGCTTTGTTCTTAGAGAATCCACTGTCCATTCATCTAGTCATCTAAAACTTCATAAATAAACTATGTGCATGCTGAAGGCTGATAAATCAAATCATCTGCTCAGTTAGCCAGAGTTGAGTTAGGAAATGATTTAATGAGTTTAGTTTTACCACCTGAATGTGGATATGTTTTTTTTCTTCTGTCTTTTAAGTAGCATGTCTTACTTAAATTATGCTACGGGCTCACTTATGATCAATGATTATAGAATTGAACTTGAAGTATCAATTGCAGGTACGGAGGGGCGCTGACAGAGCAGAGATCTATAGTTTGGCATTCTCGAAAAATGCTCAGTGGTTAGCTGTCTCAAGTGACAAAGGCACTATTCACGTTTTCAGCATTAAGGTTACTTCAGGTTCTGGGTTCCTGGAGGACGACATGTCACGAACTGCATCAGATGTCAATGCTCCCATAGCACCACCGGGCTCATCTCTTTCTTTCATTCGGGGTATGCTGCTTTCACTCTGACATTATCTTGGGGTTTGTCGGGAGTATTTTCTGGGGTTGAAGGGTTTTATTTACTTCATATCAATGAACTGAAGCCTTTCCAATTGAATTGATGGAGGATTTTACATCAACGTGAATATAATATGATACTGGTTCTCTTCATATGTCTTGTGAAATGTAATGCATTCATATCATGTGACTGAATATTGAAGGATGATAGATGATTTTGCTGGCAAGCCAAATATTACCTTCTTGCTCTAAAAGATAGAATGTAATATAGTTTTAGCAAAGATTCCCAACTGCATAATTATTTCATGTCTTATTTATAATTGGCAAAAGGGATTGGGAAATGACATAATATTCCATGACTTTCTGTGTTTGCTAACAAGAGAGGGGTTTTCTTTTGGCCTCTGGATCTGACACAGTTTTATTCATAGGAGTGTTGCCTAAGTATTTCAGCTCGGAGTGGTCAGTGGCTAAATTCCACTTGCTTGAAGGTTCTCAGTATATTGTTGCTTTTGGTCACCAAAAGAACACTGTGGTAATTCTTGGCTTGGATGGAAGGTAAGTAGATGTGCATATGATATCATCACTCATTGCATTATATTATAAGTATACCCTTTGATTTTTTGCTGTGGTTGCAAACATTTGAGTAGTGAAGTTAATGTCCCACTTTCCTACCATATCTGCATAATTTGGAACATTCATTCACGAGAAAAGTATGGCACTGATTTTAGAATGGTGGGAGTATATACTTAATGCTGAATTATGATTTCAAGGAAAATCTGGCAGGTCAAAGTTTGGTTGCTATATATGGTGGTTAAGCAGGGGCTGAATAATCTTGTCTAATCTTAGGATGCAAGTGAGAGTAATGTGGTTGCTATATATGGTTAGGCAGGGCCTGATTTTGTATATAGTCTGAAGCAGTTGACGTATTATTGTATTTTACTCATCTGCTGTCTTGTATTGGGTCTTTCAGTTTGTGCGCTTCATTATAAGCTGGTTATTTGACAAGAGATTTTTATAATTTTCATGAATTGATTATGCTTGCAGTTTCTATCGCTGTAAGTTTGACCCTGCGACAGGAGGAGAGATGACACAACTGGAGTTTCAGAATTTTCTCAAGCCAGAAGATGCTTTTTAACAAGATATTTGTATTTCCTTTCACTTCAGAACATAATACAACATTCTCCACATTGTATGCTTCTCTCCTTCATGCAGTGCAGGCCACAACATTTTGTAAATATTTGGTACTTTTATGTAAACCTAGGTAAATAAAAATGACAAATCATCCTAATACAGACACTATATACAGTAGGTACTCTCCCAACTGTCTCTGCTCTTGGGTTGATTATGGGATGTCCGGGTTTCCGAACACTGGGAAGATCTCTTACTAAACCTTCTTTAGTGTCCGGCAGACCTCCATCTTTCCTGTGATCAGATTCCCCGTGAAGCATAATCGAATTGTCTGTATTTTCAAAACATACACATTCACTCATTAGTTATTTAAATCATAGTTAAGACATCACAGGTAAGACTTGTTTGATCACATATATCGGGCATAATTAATAACAATTTTTTTTTTGATGATATAATTAATAACAAACTCAACTGACCTAACTTTGATAATTATGTATGTAAAATTTTAGATCATACTCAATTTTCTCAACTGAAGGACCTTTTAAGTTGGTTTGGGTATTACTATTAGACATGAAAACATACTTTAAAACTTTGTTTTAAGGGATAATGACAAAAAGTACATTAAATTATTGATATTTTTACAAGTTAGTAGTATCCTTATCTTTGAACCATTGGGAATTGTGAGCCTGTATTTTGTGTGGGTCTGTTCAAAAGTGGCAATTTTGTCATGAATATCATCACTTTAGTTTCCACCCTCTATGTAAAGTTAAGGGTGTGCATTGTTTATGATAATAAAATTTGAAAATCAGAAAATTTTGCTTGTATATTTTACTAATTTAAAAATTAAATTGTCAATTTAGAATTGAGGAGTAACCGAATCAAATCAAAATATCTGAATTAATTTTAAAAGGAAAAATCGTTATGTATGAATAATAGTCTCGTAACAATTCGAAAATAAAAGTACTAATCTACAAAAAATACTAAGATTTTGGTTCCCTTGCTTATAAAGGAACAAGAAGCACCAAACTTATGGTTCTTATAAATCCATATGATTGTTTACACCATGCTTCAAACTCTGGTCTCCATTGAGTTGAAGGGCGACCTTAAGTAACCACTGGGCCAACTTGATAATACACGTTTTTTTTCTTTTTCTGTTGGGGTCATTTTCGCATGTAATGACTAACGAGTAATGATAGATTCGCAATGCATGATTATTTGACCACCCCATTTGTTAAGTTAGTTTCCCTCATTTGCTTCACCAGATGTGGTCTATTCAAATACATTTGACTGCACCGCTGTCACTGAGAAATATAGTCAAAGATTGGGACCATTTTCATTTGCTAGTAGTAAATGTCAAGGAAAACTTGTCGGGTACCACCACACTAAGCTATTTTGACTGCGCTCTCCTATCATGTTCATAGGGTAACGTTGCTATTTCTACCCTGTAATTTTCTAACAAAAGAACAAATCTCAAGGCGGTGCCACTTTTTATTTTACTAGAGAATCATTCATTGCACAGAAAATCATAGTTTTTGACCGAATCAAACATCTCGTTTTTATTTCAGCAGTAACAGTTCTGGTCCTACAGAGCCCCCCATGTGGTTGGTATCCACCAAGAACTGCACCCTCACATCACATGGATCATTAGATTCGTTCAGGATTTTAGTGGCATACCGATATTTCACCACACAAACCAAGATTAAGATACCAAGTTTTCATTGCTAATCACGTTTTAGGATCATGCAATTAAGAGATCAACAGTAGACGGTACAATCGATTCTTTTGTTTTGGTTTATTGTACCGATTTTCAAGGTAGATTGACAGGCTATATCAAGTTGGTATGTTGTTTATTAGCATTGATCCTCGCAATCAACCATGTGATACCCTATAGCAGCTGTTATCTAACAAATATGCAATTATTATATTTCCACAAATATTAATTAGAATAGAAGCAAGGGATTCAATTTTTTACCTTGAATGAGTCCCACAAGGAGCCTCGTTTGTGCTGGGTTGGTTGCTGCGTGAGTATAAATATGGGACATATCCACAGCCGATCATCCACATCATTTTGAAAACCTTCCATAGCTTTAGCAATCATCTCTGGAAATGGCACTAAAGCTGCATGGACTTCCCATGTCCACCTGCACCAGTCGGGTCATAACTTGTCTCCATGAAAAAGAAGCTGACTTCGAGCTTGTCCCGGTGGACCTTTTCGCCGGCGAACACAAACAGCCTGCTTTCACTGCAAAGAATGTAATTATGTTTATGCATATATATGTAAAAAGTATACAACTCATTTGTTACTTGCCCTTTCATATCACTCATTTTTTTTGTTTTATTTTTCTCTGATGTGCAGCCTTTTGGCCAGATTCCCATACTAGAAGATGGTGACCTGACTCTGTTCGGTAAGTTTCCTTATAGATCAGTTTTCTAAAGGTTATTGACAGTAGCTATTAGCTTACAGTAGAATAATTACCTTGCAGAGTCTAGAGCAATAGCTGCATATGTGGCTGAAAAATTCAAGGAAACAGGTTCTGATCTCATAAGGCACCAAGACCTCAAGGAAGCTGCATTGGTCAAGGTATGGATGGAGGTGGAATCCCAGAGATTCAACCCTGCTATCTCTCCAATTGTCTTCGAGTACTTTGTGGCACCGATGCAAGGCAAATCGCCTGATCAGACAGTTATTGACACCAACTTGAAGCAGCTAGGTGAAGTGCTTGATGTGTATGAAGCAAAACTTAGTAGCTCCAAGTACCTTGCTGGCGATTTCTATAGTCTAGCTGATCTGAACCATCTTCCTTACACTTACTACTTCATGAAGACCCCGTGTGCATCACTTATCAACGAACGTGCCCATGTCAAGGCATGGTGGGAAGATATTTCCTCAAGGCCTGCTTTCAAAAAAGTAGCAGAGGGCATGACTTTTGGTGAGAAATGAGGGTGAGAGATTAGATTTCAATGTAAAATCAACAAAAGATTGTTGTTATTGTCTAAACCAACTTCTGGATTCTAACAACAAGGGTAATAATTCAAATTTCGTATTGAGTATTTGGTATGGTGGATTCTCGGAAATTAGCATGTCAAGGAGATCTAATCTTTTATCTTAATTCTACTTATAGTTTCATTCATCCAAAAAAATATAAGATAGAATGCATTGGTATGAAATAATTACTAAGCAAGTAAATCAAGTTGCAGAGAATGCCTGTGGAGAATTAGATTAGCAATCAGAAATATCTACCATTTTCGGTAAGTTTGGAGCCAGCCAATCACAACTCCACGATTCTGGATAACACTAAAGTGAAGACCCTACAAGTTTTGGGGAAAAAATACTGCTCTCCCTGCTCAGCTCGGAGTGCACTGAAAATGTTCTGACTATATCTGGGAGAAATATGTTGATAAAATCAACCTCTCATCACTGTTCATGACTTGCACCTCCTTCCTGCACAAAGAAGTTAACATTATTATTTGAAATTTGTTGTGCCAGTATGAAAGACCACAAAATGGCATGTAGAACTTAAATGCCCAATGGTTTGCAACACACTAGCCGTGCTGAAGAACTCTACTTGAAATAGATACCTATAGGACTGTATCATTCAACCTTGCAAATGAAAATGGTCAGGGTCTAGCCTAATTGAAAATGGTCACTGGAGCAGTTCCAATTCCACTGAAGATTATCTTGGGTTTAAATGTCCACTTATGCAGTTCAACTTGGCTAACCCAAAATAACATTTTATGATCAAGTTTCCAATAGGGCTTTACATACCATGGAGGGTGTATACAGATCAAGTCTCCAATTTCAAGCTCAACATCACTGCAAACTCTTGGGTTAAAAATAATTGTCTGTCTACTTCCTTCACTTTCAACAGCTGTTATGTTGGTCCCCGTGCAGTGAAGGTTCTGCAGATTCAAACATGTATCTTAAGCCATTATATTTTACTTTTACCCAGAATTGTGACAATATCTATGCTTTGTATTCCCTCCAAAAGTACAAAGAACTAAAAAAGAGAAATGGATAAAGACGGATAAAAAGAGACAACATAATTATGTTTCATAGAAACTGCTTTATTTCTATGGTCTCTACTCTCTACTTTTATAACAGCTTTTAAGCGTATCATTTAGAAAATTAGATTCAGAGGTTAGATTGCATAAAAAGGTCACATTGGTGTCAAGAACCTGATCCACCAGCAAGCAGTCAGGTTCTGACGTTCCTTAAAAGAATGGGACGCTTAAACTTATTGTTAGGGTTGACAATAGCATACAATTTGCTGTTTGGATTTTGTTTGAGAATCTAGTTTATGTTAACATTGCATTTATAGTTCCACTATCGAAGTAACACCCAAAATTAGCAGCTGCAAAGAACAAGGTTTAAAAGATCATAAACATTAAACATTACCTCAATGTTCTTAGCTAAAGAGCAATGACATACTGTCAACTTTGCATCCAAATATCTAGATATGATTTTTACATAGACACAGCCAGGTTCATCTGAGAAATGAAACAAGAATGGATTAAGCAACGGGAACAAGCAAAGTTCCACCTCTTTCTGCCAACTATGCTAGTTTCCGTTGATGTGTGTATCACTCTGACTATTATGCTTGAAAAAACATTAGAAAATAAAACTAAGCAGCTGATTTTACCAATAGGGCCAGCTCCTGCCTGTAACTTCTTCAAGAAAGACATATCTATTTCCTTTTCAGTTTGCATGACTTGCTGCAATTTACCAAATAATCCAACACTGCAAAATTTGGCAGCATAAGAGAAAGGTTGGTTCAAGAATTAGATATTTGGAACTGCTTTTACCAAAATACCTACAGCATGTGCACAACTAGAAAACTATAGTCCCATTATTACCCTGGTGGTCGAGGTAATACAAACAAACTCCCATCGTTTGAAGAAGCAGCACCTATAACCTCCTGAAACCGATCTGCAATAGTTTGCCTTTTCTTCTCTGGAATGATAAGCTTTAGATCCTGATTAGCAGCCTGCATGAGGATAGAACTTAGACACTTTCCAGTAGATAAATTAAAGAAACACATCCAACAAATATACCTCATCATCACTAGATGATCCACTACCCATGGGCTCAGGGGGGTCTTCATTGTCAATGATTCTATCTCCCAATGAAGAAATATTCCTCTTTGTACTTCCTCTTGTTCTACCATGCTGAAATCAAAAGTAGAATCAGACTGAGAGTACAGGGCAACAGCAAAAGCTAATAAAAGATAACTTAGTGGTCAAAGAAGAAAGTAAACCATTTTAAAATTTTCTTGGTGCATATTATGCTTATCCTGAAGGCAACCTAAGAGCTCAGCCATTGAATGTTGAACGCATCCATGCCCAAGACCTTCTATTTCAGCATGCAGAACATCCAGTTGATTCTCTCCATGGAATTCATCACAAAGCTCAAAACTCAAGTTCTTGCTTTTATGGTCCATAGATCCAGATCTTTCAGGTTCATTATCCTTAACCATACAAACAGGAGGCCAACAGAGACCTTCCCTCGATGCCGGGAAACGGAATGAAAATTTTGGCCTGGCTTTGACTCTGGAACCTACAGTAGTTGTATATAACCAAATTCTTTCAGCTCGGATCTTATTACGAAAGAAAGGGTCAAGCTATCAATTGAATCCAGAAAATGCATCTTATATTAGACCCAACCCAACGGCACATTTACAGCCAAGAGAAAACCCAAGAGAATGACCCTATAAATAAAATATATTTTTGACTGTATATTCCAAGTATTTTAGAGATAGGATGATCATGAATCTGAAATAATGACTGAATATTCCCTGTCAAAGACTTACAGCTAGAGCATACATAACTACTGAGTATTGAATATAGGTTTTTTCAGTCTTGTTCTTATTCATCTGTGCACATGTGTATATATTTAGTCATAGGTTTTAAGAACGAGTAGCTAACCCAGGTAAAATAGTACAGTACAGACACCTAACTGACAGATTGATTAGTTGTACAAACCTATTCCTTTTACATGAGTAGTAACTCAGGAACAAAAAGTGGAAGAGGGTGAGACAATTATTAAATAATATAGAAAACATATAACACAAAAACCTGAAGGCACAAACATGCTCAAGAGTCAATACTCTCCCAATTTAGCATTGAAACGAGTATGACCTAGCTTATACGAGATAAATAACATTGAAACACAAACATTAGCACAGAAGATCCATAATGAAAAGGTACCCTCAGAAGATTTGTTTGGTGCAGAATGGATAGGATGAGATGATGAACAAGAGGCATTTTCATTCAAACGAACCAGTGCATCAGCTTCTTTGTTTACTGCAGACCATATATCTGATTCATAATGCTTTTCATTTCTAAAGATATGACAATCAACTTCCTGTGACTTTTCAGCTCCTGAGATTATTGAAACTTTTGAAAGAACATTGTTCTCCTGCCCAAACAAAAAAACTGAAGTCACACATCTTTTGAACAGAACCACAAAGGTTTGAATGAGATTAAATTATCCATTGAAATGACAATCACAAAACCTTTGATATATACCTCATCATCCGATATATTCTCCACATCTGAGTCTGGTGCATACTCATTCTCTGGTGAGCAACTAAGGTCACTCTCATTCTGGAAATGAGGAACTTCCCCCACATCTTCCAAACAGAAACCTGCATGATTCTGATCACAGCAATAATGTGAGACACCTCTTTCAATACTTGGTGGCTAGATGCAAAGTAATCAATAACTCATAGATACATTATTACACATGCCTTCTGTGTTAAACTGCAAGTTTTCTTTCCACACACTAAGTCATCCACACCTACACACCACAAGCAGATAATCATGCTTTAAATAGTTGTTTAATGATAAACAGTATCAAAAGCACGACAAAAAGTAGAGATCTGATGAGACAAAGCTTAATTAGGCACCTCTGAGAGTTTCAAATTGCGATTGAATCCCCAATTTTCTCTACCAGAACAAGAAAACACAGTTCAATACATGAATGATGATAACATTGCAGCTTAGAGTTCCAATTTACAATCAATACTGAATAAGCACAGAAAATCAGGTAAAATTACTGTAACCAAATGACGAACAAAAGCGTCACAACCTTATTCTCCATTTGTTCGCTCAATGAAACACAATCATTCGGCCAATCGGAACACAAATCATCCTCGTCTGCGAATTGCACAAACAGAAAAGAAAAATGCAGCAAACATCGATGAATAAACCCTAGCTACATGATAAAAAATACAGACAAATCGGTTGAAATTTTTACCACAAATGCTCTGATCAGAATCTGGATTTCCAGATGTTCTTCAGGCGACGACGACGCCGGCGCCGCACTTCTTCAGGCGAGTTGAGTTCGCTGCAGTCACCAGGAACACCAGGACCATTGGAGTCGCCGGAGCTCCACAAAGACGACGAGGTCACGCCGGAGCTGCTCCACACAGATCTGCTTTGGGACGCCAGATCCTCGATCTGTACGAGGAAGACGAACAATCGGCGTCCGCAGTTGTCCAGATCTGCTCTGTGCTCTGACCTCCGAGGGAGATGACAATGACGGAGCTCTGTATCTTCTCCGGTAGTTGAATCGGTCTCCGAAGCTGCGGACGAGCTCATGAGGGTGC
>JAYMSU010001100.1:0-11246 GCA_036897765.1 Erodium chrysanthum | reverse complement strand
CGGAGCAAGAATGGAATGAAGAAGATGAGCTCTGTTTTAGTGGCGAGCAAGAATGGTTTAGGGTATAGGGTTTCAGGGTTCAGGGCGGAGCAAGAATGGAATGAAGAAGATGTTCTCTGGGGGGATTTATTTATACTGCAAATTATGAAAGTGATAGAGGTTTGGACATTAATGATTAAACTCCCCCCTCCCACACCCCGTAGCTAAGAGAGACGATACATTAATGGCACTTAACATTAAATGTCCCCACTTTCTCAAAAAAAAAAAAACATTAAATGTCCCCACTCGACACAGGACAACTAAATGCAAACATTTTTTTAAAATGTAAATCATATTAACTTGTATTTGTATATCTACTTATATCTATTGAATCAAGATCTATTGATATACCAAATATCCATTACGATTAGTCCAGTGGTTAACAGCGTTATTTGTGTTGGACAAGAGTTGCAAAACAACCAAGTTCACGTGTGTTGATTTTGTCAACTTGAGCTCAATTTATTGATCAGAAATATTTATCTATGAACTATGTAAAATATATTTACATGTTTCGTTATATTATATCTTTCTAATGGTAATTTAAGTGGTCTTGGACCGAACAAAAGTTCGTGGGCTTACCACCTTATATAAGGGTCATGCATCTTGAACAGGTAAATGGTTTGTAATGGCTTGCCACCTCACCCTATTTCGTTTGCAAAGCTAGCTCATGCTAAATGGTTTCAACCCGTATTTTTTACTGATTCAAATATACAGGTAGTGAGATTTGTGGGGATGGATTTAATATGTGATTGGTACAAAAACAGCATTTTGATGTCAACTTCTATCTTTTGTGCAGGTTCAAGCAATTGGTTTGCATGACACTGTAAGATAAACAAACAAAAATACGCAGGAAACAAAAACAAGTCCAAAAATATTCGGGAAACAAAAACGATCCAAGTTAGAAGCGGGGAATTTTATACTAATAGATTATGTAGCATAATGAACGACAGTCTCTAACTACATGTCACTAGTGATTGTGATTGAATTATTGAGCCATATTACAAAGAGCTTGCATTGCATTGCTGGAAACATCAAGCAGCTGCAAATACTCGTCTGCTCCATCGACAAGACACTGCACAACAGTACACGAGAATTTCAATGTCTTGCATCTATATGATTGAAAGAATTAAACAAATAAAATTTGTACGGGAAGTTACAAATTTTCAAGCTATTTCGTAAGTGGGTGATATATAATTTCAGTAAATTTCAAGGAGTAGATTCGATGAAGCTGACTTAGCGTTCTCATCTGAATAAAATGGTGATTCTTAGTTCAAGCATTATCACAGTTAGGCTGAGCCTTGTGACAGCCCTAAAACTATGACATCCATTCTATGTGCAGATTAATAGTCATAAAATTAACATTACCGGTCTAAAGGCTAGAAATTAGGTTTTGTGCATACTACGGTGTGTATGCTCCCCTTCAACATAGTTTAATCTCGATAGACACTAAACCACTTTAAGTGAGACAGAGAAAAGGCTGTGCACTATCAAATATGTAGAGTCTAGACCGAAAACCATAAGGTTTCATTTTCAGTTTTATAGCTAGGAAAGAAGCAACCTGAGAAAATGTACCTTATCAGATATGGCCATTCTCTCACATATTCTAGCCTTCTGTTCATCTGAGATATCATCAGCCTCAACAACAATGTCAAATAACTGGATGGAAAATTTGTATTAGTATAATTAAGTCTAGTTCACAACTGTAATTAATCATGATTAGAAATGAGGAAGAGAACCTGTGAAAGCATCTGTGAGACTGGATATCCCTCAGCTATCACGTTATTAACTTCCTTGTTTGCCACATCAAAATCGCCGCTTTTGCATGCTGCAAAAAGTGCATCCACTATCTCCTTCGGAATTACCTGATAAGTTGATATTTTAGAGTCCGGAAACAGAGAAGGGGGTCAAAAGAAACTTTTTCATGTTTGAAAAGGTAAAATTTTATTTTTGAAAAAACTATCAATGAAGCATACAATAAATACTTTAGAAATCTAAGCATCATTAAACTAACCCCAGACACACTAATTAAATCCTTGGAAGAAATTGAGGATCCGAATAAGCGAGCAGCTCCCTGCAAGAATATAGAAACAGAGTAAATTTAACTGAAGTTACAAAGTGACGATTCAAAATCCGAATAGGATCGAGATCTTGAGAAAAGCCGGTACAGAAATGGCTTATAAAAGAGAAGAGAAAGGCCTTAACTAACATCCCATTTAACATGTATGGTTTGCATAATCAAAATAATTTGGTGGGTTCTCTTCAAATTGTGACACTTAACTGCACTTTAGATATTATTTTCAAGTAGTCATAACCATGTAAGCTATAAAAACTAAAAATAGCTTATACCTGCAAGTATGTAATTGCCCGACGTAGATCGCCTTGAGAGATCGAACTTAAAGTTGAGAGAGCCTACAAACATCATATATTTTGTACAATGATGCCATAAATCTAACATGGGTATGGAATAATGAACATCTACAATAACAGTTTCAATGAAATGCTTTGAAGCAGTAGATCCATACCTCGTCATCCATAAACAAGCCTTCCTCTTTACAGATATGCAATACACGGGTGCTCATGATTTCCTCTGGAAGAGGATTGAACCTGAATTTTGCACACCTTGAAGCCAGTGGCTCTATGATCCTACAAAAGTTGAAGTCCAAGGATCAGTCATTAAACCTGAAGCTTGAGATCAGTAAATGCAAATGGAATATGAGAAAAATAACTGAATACGGATTCTTAAATTTTAGATTTCCTTTCAAATCAAACCAACTAAACTAACCACCAAAAATATGAAAGCTTTTTTAAGTTCTTAACTCTGCCTCGAGGCCAACTCACCTATATTAATGTTCATAACATAGACTTTAGTTGTGTATGGTTATTGGGAGAGGAACACTAAAAGAAATGAACAAGAAATAGGAATAATTGCTCAAATTTAATCCACATTCAGAACCAGAGATCTGGATGAAAACAACTGAAATGTATATGTATTACTTGAACGACTTGCACAGGGGATAGTTGATTCCACTGTAAGAAAACAATTGGATATATTCATGATGAGCCAAACCACTAGTCAGCACTCAGGCTTGACTCTCCCTACAGAAAGTCATTATTGTTTCCATATGAAAAGTTAAGTATTTGGAATTGAATGGGTGCAAAATTGATGTACAACCAAGAGAGAATGAAAGCCTTGTACTGCTAAGTAAATAATCAGAAGAAAAAAAAAGTACCTGCTGATGTAATTGCATATAAAGAAGAATCTTGTCACTTTAGAGTAAGTTTCCATTGTACGTCTCAGGGCATTCTGCATAGTAGCAAACACGAGGTGCAAAATTTATCATCATTCCACAGAAAATAACTAAATAGCACCAGGAACAAAAACCCAAACAAAAAGAAAACCCTTGCCTGAGCATCTTCAGTCATTGAATCGGCCTCATCCAGGATAATAATCTTAAATGGCGGACAAGGGTAACCCCTGAATAATTGTCAATAGCGAAATAAATAACAAATAGGATATTATAATACTATGTAATATGCCATAATATGATATGTATATACCCTTGACGGTGGGCAGATCCTACAGCCACAGCAGCAAAATCTTTAATCTTTGTCCTAACAACATTTATCCCACGATCATCACTTGCATTCAGCTCCAGCACCCTGGACCTGTACAGTTCAGGTCTGCAAAAAGATTATGGTTAAATGCAAGATTACCAAAAGAAAAACACAAGCAGCGCATTTTTATATCAAGAGGGCATGCTGAATGCTTATAAAGAAACTGATGGGTTTGTACCAATGTTAGGATAAGATGATAGGCATTTATCCACTTTTAGAGAACACGCCCAAGATGGAAAAGGGAATAAAAATTAGTATGCTATGGAGGCCTAAAGGATCAATCTCCAAACATAGATTGCAAAGGTCTTAAAACAAAAGAAGTACTGTATTTGTTCCTTCTGGAAATCAGAAACAACACAACATGGAAACTATCTAATAATATCTTCCTACATTCTAAAGTGTTAACATCTATTGACAGTGTTTTTTGTTAGAAAAGTTGCCATTTGTCCTAACTCCTAAGAGTTCATGATCAACTTTAATATGATCTCCTACTATGATCTATTAGACTTCAACTTCAGGAAATCCTGTAAGGCAATCATATTTGAGTAAAGTCAAGGCTTCAATATTTCAAACTGTATACTTGATGGCAGAGTTTCACACTCTCTGGAAACCTCCTAACTCCAGGCGATAAGCCTACATCTAATGACAAGAGCCAAGTTTTCACATGACAATCTCACAGGCTCTGTATCTCCATATACAAATTTGAAATTCCCAAGTTGCTCCTATAAAATCATTCCACCCTACACTACAATTTAGTTGGATCACCCAACCCTTCTTCATGGGTAACCACTCAAAATTGTTGAAATAAACCACTTCAACATAGAATTATAGGTGCTTCACCGGTTTCAACAAAAAGATAAATGAATTCAATATAGCTACACAAAAATCATGATCAAGAACTTCAAAAAATAGCAAGTACCCAAAAAGCTGGTGAGCAATGGCAAGCCCCGTGGTTGTCTTTCCAGTACCAGGTGGACCATAAAAAAGCATGTGAGGACACTACATAATTCAAAGAAGAAAATGTATTAGAAGTGATCAAAGAAAAGTACAAACTATAGGATTTCAAACAGAAAAAAAATTGCAAATGGCATGGAATTTTGAGCTAAACCCCGTACATTGGAGGTCTCAAGTGTGTTGGTAAGGACTCGAACCACCTCTTCTTGGTGAGACACATCTTTTACTTGTTTGGGCCGACTGAATATCAACAACGATAACCAAATGAATATTTAGAAGTTAAAGCAAATTAAAAAGAATGAAAGAGGGAAGAAATTATACTATTTTTCAACCCATGGTTGTGAGCTCTGCAACACCGGTGCCATCTATCTCTGTTAGTCCGTTTAATTGGTGGAAACTATACAGTTTCACTTCAACACCGAATCAATAAGTAAGAAAGAGACGAATCAATAAGAGCTATAGTACAAATAAGACTGGCCGCCAAACTTATTTGGAAGAGATCAAATAGTCAGTGAATGCAGTAAATGTAACCCATGACCTGAATATTTAGCCGAAAAGCTGAATAAAATTGTAACTGGGAAACTACCCGTAGCAAACGACGCTTTTCTATGTTTTCCAATGCTATAATGCTATTCCTATACCTCCAAAAAACACCGCCCTTTGACATTTTACATTGACAAAATTTCACAAAAGAAGACATCTAATCCCATTTAAAACTTCTGTAAATTTCACCCTACAATATGTTTATTACTTTATTTTTCTGTAGAAACCAACATTTGCTGCCCTCTACCTCCCATACTTGCATGCAAAATGTGATTGGTTTTGCCACAAGAGAAACAGTCCAGCTATGCTACTTCATCTCCCTAGTTTTAGAACCCAAAAGAAGGACAATGCGATATAACTTGACATTGGTGATTCATCACACTACTACATTTTGTGGTCGCCATCTAGGTCCAAAATATCATCAATTGGTCTCTACGTTTTATGGAACAAAAGGCGCAAAGCAGTAAAATAAATTACAAGAAAATTCCAGATAGGGAAGAAAACAGAGCAAAAGCATACCACCAGCGGAGAAAAGACGCTAAAATCCGACGAATCACGGCGAGATTCCGGCGGCCGAGTCAGCAGTGACGGTGGGTCTGCGGGAAGAGGAAGATAAGCTTCTGAGTTAGCTTTTGTGAACGAAAACAGGAAGAAGAACAGTGGAGAGAGCATACCTTCAGACTTCGAAATCAGCCCTAGAAAGCTTCACAACTCTGACTACGAATAAAAATGGCGGAAAGAGAGAGCAGCTTCTCTCTGCTAGGCCAGGACCAGCACGTTGGTTCTGGGCCTACTCAGCCCGATTGTATGGCCCATTTTATCTTCAAATGGCCCAAACCAAGTCCTAGGCCTAGTTTAATACGCAAACCAGCCCAACGTTTCTTTCTATTTTTTTTTGTTTTGTACGCAAACCTATAGTCTGATTTCATATAAGTGCCAAAACCTATCTGCTTACGTTTTAGAGGTATTTTTTTTGTCCTGAGAGGGAAAATAAAGCTCTATATTCAGTCTGAAGACAAAATAGACATGAGTCGTACGATAGGTCTAAAGTACATAAAGCATGTCTGACAAGTCAATGAGCTGCAGGGAGACGGCGCTAGAGAACGCGAAGCCAATCCCATGCTGCTTCTTTGACAATCGGTTGCTACTTCAGTTCTTCCCCATCCCTTTGTTCTGATCCATTTAAGCGCTTTAAGGACCGCTAGGGCTTTCTGTGATCACTGTATAAACCCGGAAGAAGAATTTGGTGACTATCCAGAACAGAGCCATCTTCCCCGCGAGCTAGCCACGCAAGACCACTCTTCCCTTCCAGAGTAAAAAGGACGGCATCCGAATTGATTTTCACCACACCGTCCGGTGGCTTTAACCATTTCTCCGGGGGTGGAACCGGAGTCCTCTGCAGTGGGGACCGATTTAGGTGCTGCGCATCTGCCATGAATCCAGTTCTGTCCGAGCTCTTGCCACAACCACAACTGCTAAGGATAAGGTCGATTGCCAAACTCGGGCATTCCTTTCTCTTCAAATTGCCCAACAAATCATAAGACACATGGAAAATTGGTCATTCGATAGCGCCTGCACCAGGTTGCTAAACCAAACACCCAAACTTGTTCCGTGCTGAACCCCGTTAACATCGGGAACCATATTCCAGCACTCAACAGCAAAAGTACAGGACTCAAAGAGATGTTCATTTGTTTCCTCCCACCTCGCGCACAGAGGGCAACCACCTCCTATAAACACTTTCTTGTCTCGAATTCGTACATTGGTGGATAGGATATCGAAGAGCACAGCACACGCCACATGAAGGTTTTAACCTTAGGCGGAAACTGTCCACAACCGCTTCCGGCTGGAATTGACCTGATCCGAACCCCATCTCCCACTCTGGCGATCCAACATATGATAAACACCTTTCACTGTAAGGTTCCTGACTCCGAGCAGTACTATGCATCTGAAGTGGTTGACATACTGATCGGGGTTGATTCGACTGCAAGTTTGTTTCTTGGCTCTAACACATCCGCTAGGACTTGTACGTCCCAAACTTTTTAGAGGTATTAAATTGTCAAAAAGATTTTTTTTTTTTTGACGATCAAAAAGATTTAGAGTTAGTATAGCTGTTCCGAATCTGTTAACAGTTATTATTCATTTTTTCTTCAAAATACTGAAAATACCCTCTTGAATGTTGTTCTTGACGTTGTTTTATTTCATTCTTTAAATCATATTTGTTAATCACATGGTAAGAAACAAAACAAGTTAATATGATTTTTCAAATCATATATTTCAAACAAGTTAAAAAAATCAAATCAGTTTTCTTAATCATCTTTGTTAATATGATTTTGTTAATCTGGGCTCACCGTCCGCCATGAACGAGCACGGAACCTTCGGGTCCCGACCTCCAGAATTCGATCTCGATTCATGGTTTTGCACGAGTTTAATATATTTGGAGAGCTAGACAGATATGGGTTTGTGTTTTGTACAAACCTTAAAAGATAAACTGATAGGTTTGTACGTGGAATTCAATTATATGTTTAGTTTGTGTAGATTCATGTAATTATCCCTAGCACCAATAATATAATTTTTTTTTTAAACAACCTGAAATATAATCATCCAACAACTATCTTCTTTAAAATAATAACCTGAAATTAAATCATTATTTTGAGGAATCCTTAATCATATGCCTTGAGCAAGTGAGTTATAAAAAACTATCTAGAATGAGATCTTAATTTTTATTTCAATCAACAAATCTTATACCTATTTCCACGTGAAACAACTCCATTTAAATTGACTCATCTGTACCTGTTTTCGCCGTACAGCTGTTGGTCAAAGACACGTGGAGCGCACAAGAGACCTCCAAGTCCACCAGGTTTCAACCTAACCATATTACCATGTCAATCATGCATGAATATAATACTCAACCATGGAAATCAAGGCCTTCATTACTCTTAATTAATAACGTTAACCACAACACAACAAAACATATTTTATTCACACGAATCTGTCGGGCCGTAATGTCCCAAGAAAATTTACATTTAAAACAAAGCTTCTTGGTATCTTCTTCTCCAAAGTAAGCCGCCTACATTTGACCAAAAGAACTCACCTTGGCCTCTTCAATTTATGGAAAAATCAACTTCACAAAACAAAGTTCGTCACGCACCTAGAAAAAAAAACAAGTCTCCTTGCTCGGTCAACACAACAACAAGGACCATAGTTGAAAACACAGAACATAACAACAACCTGAATATTCTTGAAACCTTATATATACATGTTACCGTGTCCTTGTTCTGTACTTGAGACCACCTGAAGCAAGACACAAAGAAGTTGGAAATTTTTAAGAAAAAGAGTGAAGAGATGGGTCGGAAAATGGATGCTTTGTTGAGAAGAGGCTTTAGGGTTTCTAAGTTCAAGAACCTCTCCAAACTCGCCGTCTCTAGGCTTGCCATGCTCAAGAACCAGCGCCAGGTCCGGTCCGCCAACGCCCGATTCGATGTCATTCAGCTCCTGAAGCTCGGTTATCAGGATCGAGCCCTGTTGCGTGTAAGTTCATAGTCTCACGTCTAAAAGATATGAATCATAATAAGTATTTTGACGTTTTTATCTATCAGTTTAAGTTTTTTTCTGATCGTGTTCTTGGTATGTTCAGGTTGAGTATGTGATCAAGGAGCAGAACATGTTGGATGTGTTTGATATGATTGAAGATTTTATCCATCTCTTGACCGAAAGACTTGTCCTCCTCCAAGATGACCATAAGTAAGTAGAGTTTCTGGTTTTTTTTTCTTTCTGATAAGTCATGTTTATATTAAGATTTGAGTTAAATTACTTATGTGATAAACATTTTGGACCGGCCTGATACTACTGTGATGTAGGGAGTGTCCTGATGAGCTCGAGGAGGCAATATCGAGTCTAATCTTTGCGGCAACGCGGTGCGGGGAATTCCCGGAGCTTAAACATATGAGGGAGATTTTCGCATCGAGATTCGGGAAAGATTTTGTGACTAGTGCTGCACAGTTGCGGAACAACTGCAGAGTCAATTTCAAGGTACATGATTTTGAATTGGTCAATTTTCAGGACCAGGGTTCAGAGTTGAGTTGGTCAATATTATTACAAAAAGATGACAATTTTTTGAAACCTGATTCTCACGATCACTTTGTTGATGTTTTACAGATGATTCAGAGGCTTTTAACAAGACAGCCAACGTCGGAACAAAGGTTGAAAGTGCTACATGAGATTGCTTCCGAGAATGGCATAACTCTTCACTTGGAGGTAAGCAAATCCGTCAAGAATGTTGATTCGTATGGTCACTTGATATATCAGTTCGAGTTTTTAAGTGGATCGGATATTAATATAATATTAGAGTTTGATTTGTCTTCAATCTACACCCCTTTATGTCATCCTCAATCGGATTGAAGTCCCACGGCCTACATGTCAAGTCGGACGCTCAATCCTGACTTGTACATGGAAGTATCAGAATTGCATAACACTAGCTTAAATAACAAGTTTTAGTCTTCACCCAATAGTTCAAGCTTATAAACGAGTCGGACTTTAATACCGACTTTAACCTGACATCAAAATATGATTCTTGATGTCTCAACCTATCAACTTAAGTTTTTGGAGTGCTAAAAGACTTTAACATAGTTTGTTTTGGATATGTGACATGTTCCGAATATTGTTGGTCCATGTGAGCTTAACCATTTTGTTATTACAGGAAGTGAAGCCGGATCAGAAACTGAAACATACAACCTCGTATGAATCAGCTCATCCTTACAAGCCCCAAACAAGTGATGAGATCAACAACATGGTTGTATATGAAGACCAAAAAGAGACCAAGAACTCAACCTACGAAGAATCGAACTCGGACAAGACGGATCCAAAGGACAACTCAAGGTCAGAAGCAGAAATAGAAATAACATTATCATTCTCGAGCAATGATTCAGACAAGGACACAAAAATGGAACCAAATCTACATCCACCGATCAAGAGTGAGCCATGCAGTGTGCATGAAAGTGAAGATGAAGCCACAGAGATTCAGGAGCTCCCTTATGAAACTCTAAACCCGATTCAGTTAAAAGCTCAAGCTGAGTCTTCGGATCATCCTAGGTATGAAAGCTCTCAATCGTTTTCAGATATTTCCGACAGGAAGCTGATGTCGGTGAGGACCGTTTCGGTACTTAGAAGCTGAGGGACAACATAAGAGAAATGAAACTTTTGTGTTTCATCGGATGAACATAAGCAATTTGTTTGTTGGTTTGTATGGTTGAGTCGTTTGTTTTTATTTTTCTTCACATTGCTTGTATGAACAAAAACTCACTACTTTTTGCCCCCACACATTGTATTAATAAGTGAATAGAAATACATGTTCCATTTTATTTGTATGTTTATTGTCTCTCAAGATAACAAAATACCCCGATCTCGACAAAGACCTAACACCCAAAATTAGATTGAAACTGAAAGGGCCATTTTTTTTTAATTTCAAGATGAGACATCACATTTATTATGATATTTTTAAAGAGAAAACTACTATAAACACACAGTGACATTTCATAACAAAAAACTTATGGATTTTGTCTCTTGGTCATATAAGCAGAAAGAAAAGAGAAGGAAGCAATAACTAACTGCCGTTTTCTCGTTCCTCTCATTTTTTGAAGGGGTCGATTCATTTCTCAACGTGCATCAACACTCAAAAAATGAATTGAGTCCTCAAAAAACGAAGTTAGAGCATGTTGGGGTGTTGTTATTCACAATGTTTGAGCAGTAAAGACCTATACTGCTCAAAGAGAGAAAAATAGTCCCACAGATAAAGGCAAAAGCTGAAGCCTACTAAGTGCTAACAAAGTTTATCTTTTTCATTTAGCATGGGAAGTTCAAGGCACTGTATGTAGATTACTAGTTCAAGGCACTTGAAATGCAAACTGTACGTGCCCATCTCGTTCAAGCAGCAAAATTGGTAAAAAGACGAGAAAATCTACTAAACTGAAATTATCACTTTAACATTGCCAGTAAAAGATCAACAAATCTAAATCACTTCAAAAGAAATTCATAGGTGACCAGAAGGTTATACAAGTAATAGCTAGAGCAGAGCAGAATATGAGATTGCAATGCATATC
>JAYMSU010001099.1:0-11247 GCA_036897765.1 Erodium chrysanthum | reverse complement strand
CATGTGTGTTTGATTTTACTCTTTAGCTGTTCAATTGATTGCATTGCTTGATTGCTTCTTGTAAGTTGGATTTTGAGGCTTTGTTAGTGTCGCTGAATTGTGAATATAGAATTCAATTGTTTACTTAATTTGCTACCAAATTGCCTTGTGCTATGTTATGTAGTTGCATCAGTTAAATTTTGGTCTGAAATGTTGATATGATTGGGAATTATGTAATCAGCCACATTTTTGTACTCCATTTCCAAAAATGAGCAGCTGATGATTTGTCAAAGTCTTTATCAAGAAACAGATAGTTGATTTATCATATGACTTGTCCAAAAAGTTGGGAATTCAACTGTGGGGATTTTTCCAAGCCCTTCATCGGTCAATGTCTTGTCTAATACAAGATTGGGTCGATTATAGAAGTACTTTATGAGTATAACATTTAATGTTTATAAATGCACATCAAAATTCATGGCAAGCTAGACCAGACTAAATCCCCCCTAACCAATTTCTTAAATGTCTTTTTCTGATTATAGGTGTCAGAGCTCCGTAACTTCTCCTTATCCCATTTAGGAAGGGACTTCTTGGATCGAGTCATTGAGATTTGGGTTTTGGGTCTAGGTGATCTTCACAAGGAAAACTCTGTGAAGGAACACAAAGCTCTGACGGATACTACTAGAACAGACAGTAACATTCCTGAGAATAAAGTGACCCCTATGCATGTTAACATATCTGCTGTGATACGTGAAGAAACTCATGTCACCGAAACAGAGGATTCGAGTGGTTCTCATTCGCATCCCTCTAGTGCCAATGGTTCCATGTTATTGAACTCTTCTTTGATGCACACAGATTCTATTATGACCAGAACTGTGGATTCAGCCGATTCTAATCTGATTCCTTCAAGTTCTACTTTGGTGCATGAAGAGACCCTTATGACCACAGCAGTGGATTCAGCCGATTCTGATACGATTCCATCTAATGCTAGTTTGGTGCATGAAGAGACCCTTATGACCACAACAGTGGATTCAGCCGATGCTGATATGATTCCATCTAATGCTAGTCTGGTGCATGAAGAGACCCTTATCACCAAAACAGTGGATTCAGTTGATTCCAATGTGATTCCATCTAGTGCTAGTTTGGTGCATGAAGAGACCCTCATCACCAAAACAGTGGATCCAGCCAGTTATGTTATTCTCTCCACTTCTAGTGAGTCTACATTTTCCAGTTCTACTTTGATGCATGGAGAGAGTCTTATCACCAAAACAGTGGATTCAACTGGTTCGGATGCTAATGATTTTATATTTTCAAATGAATCTCAAGTCACAGACTCGTCTTCTTCGCCTGTAATGTCTGAATCAGGTGCACTACAACATCTTACTTTCCCCGAGGAAATGTCAACCTTGCAACAAGAAGGATTGAAGGATGAAAGTAAGTTCAAGCATGAGTTGGAAAAACTAATGAGCGAAAGTAATGGCACTGTTCTAAATAATGCACTTGAGGAAGGAACTAAAGATAACGAAACAAAAAATAAAGTTGCTGAAAAGGTTGATACTACGAGTTACAGTGGGTTCCACAAAGAATATGTAAGGGCAGAGCTTTACACGTTTTATGAAGCCAAACAGACTGTAACAAAATCCGTGGGGCACTTAAATGGTCTAAAATCAGCGCCTTCTCATGCCTCTCTAGAAGGAAATGGATTTTCTTCAGTGGTTAGGAATACTTTGATGGAAGGAACAGAGTTATCAGCCCAAGATTCTCTACCTATAACAGGTCGCATACTAGTTAAAGTGTGATCACATATGTTCGCTATAATTATCATCATTTTCATGTTTAATGTTATGTTTTTTTTTGCAGAGGCTGTTAATGGGAAAATGCCTCAAGCATCTTCCTACCAAATAGGAGAAACAAAGAAAAACAGAGGATATCCAACAGATAAGGAAAAGAGAGAAATGTCTCACAGCAAGGTTAGACGTTTTCAGCAGTCCTATGACAAAGATGATCCTTCACAGAAATCCAGTACTTATGACCGTCTCCTAAGAAATGGGAAGTAAGAATCATCTTCCATCTTCACATTATCATTGTGTAACATTGTTTACCTTTCCAATCCCCTAGAGGAAGTTCATATAACAAATTTATTACCTTGATTTTTTTATGAATAAAAATTAAGGAATACTATTTAATGCGCTGACGAATAGCAAGGTCGTGCAACTGTACATTTTGAGTCAAATATTGAATGAATGTGGCTTTATTAGGGTAACAGAGTGTGTGGAATTACTTGAAGATTTGGATAGGATCGGCTCGCTAGATATGAGCAAGGCAAGGCTACTACCTTTAAATTTTACTTAATATTTCAATGTTCTGATTTGTGATGAGTTTTTTGCCATCATTACTAATTTAGCACTTTCTGGTTTTAGATTTATCATGCAAGGTTTTTCCAGACCTGCAAAAATCAAAAGGCAGTTGGAGAAGCTTTTCGTTTCACCAAGCTGATCTCAAATCCAACTTTGAGTACATTCAACATGCTTATGTCTGTATGTGCAAATTCTCAAGATTCGGGTGGTAAGTTCATTGAGTGTTTTGTATGATGTGGTGATCTTCTTGGATACCTTAACATGTACTTCAATGTTCACTTGTGTTTCTTGTGCATATAGGAGCTTTCCGTGTCCTGCAACTTGTCCAGGAGGCTGGACTTAAAGCCGATTGCAAACTTTATACTACTTTAATTTCAAGTTGTGGAAGAAGTGGAAAAGTTGATGCAATGTTTGAAGTATGGTAACTTTCTTCTTGGTTTCTCTTAGTTTAGGTTGCCACTAAAAATCAGAGGTTTTAACTTAGACATGCTCATGTTTTTTTTTCCATTGTACTATTTTTGTTAACTAACTTGCTTTACTGTCATCGGTCTTATACTGTTATTCCCAAGACATCACAATACATATGCCCAGTAACTATGCTGTACTGCCTCTACTTTGCATTTCCTCTTTACCACTAAGCTAAGATTATTCTTCTGTTGTTGTTTTACCATTCATATTGCAGAGGTAGTGGTAGTTTAGTTTCTTGGAATGAAGCTTTGATGTAATTGCTCTTAAACACCTCTTCTTTATGATTAGTGTCACTCATGAGATCTCATATGGTAAATTTGTTATTTTCCTTTCTTTGGAGATATTATTCAAATATGGTGCTTCATTTCTTATAAATCAAACTCATAATTTTCATTAATGTTTGAATTTCCGACATTCATTAATTACATTGAAGTTGCCTCATAGGTGTTTCATAGGATGGTTAATGCTGGAGTTGAACCTAATATTCATACATATGGGGCACTTATTGATGGTTGTGCCAAAGCTGGACAAGTGGCCAAGGCATTTGGTGCATATGGCATCATGAGGTCTAAGGTATATAACTGCTGTAAGCTATATCTTATTACCACTAAATAATTCCCTTTTGTTATCACTATTAAATAGCTATATGCCCAGGATGAGTCATTTGTCTTACTCGGATGAGATGTTGTGTGCAGTAGAATGTGAAGCCAGACCGAGTTGTGTTCAATGCGCTTATCACTGCATGTGGTCAATCAGGTGCAGTGGATCGTGCTTTCGATGTTTTAGCAGAAATGCGCACTGATGAGGCTCATCCTATAGACCCTGATCATGTTACCATTGGTGCACTGATGAAGGCATGTGCAGATGCTGGGCAGGTGGGGTGTCTTGACTATCTCATCCTATTCTTTCTTATTATGAGTACTATACCTTATCATATGTTCTTGACATCTGTATTTAGTTGACACAAAATAATGCATTGCTTGCTTACAGATTGACCGGGCACGAGAAGTATACAAAATGATCCATAAATATAACATCAAGGGAACTCCAGAAGTTTACACCATCGCAGTAAATAATTCCAGTCATACAGGCGACTGGGAGTTTGCTTGTAGTGTTTATGATGACATGAAAAAGAAAGGCATAGTCCCTGATGAGGTAGTGTAAAATTGCAGGTGGTTCCATTTCATGATAAGACTGCTTACTTTGAAGCGGTATAGTTTTTTTTTATTGTTTCTTTCATAAAAGTCTCTCTCTTTCAGATATTATAATCTATTTGTTCAGCAAGTTGTGAAGAAGTTACTCTCAGTTAAATATGCTTGATAGTTTTTGCACTGGATTCTAGTCCTGCCGGATAACAAACCAGTGTTTCATTATTTTGCAGATGTTTCTAAGTGCATTGGTAGATGTTGCAGGACATGCTGGAAAGGTGGAGGCTGCCTTTGAGATTCTACAAGAAGCCAGGAAAGAAGGAATACATCTTGGAAATATATCATACAGCTCATTGATGGGATCCTGTTGCAATGTATGTTCCGTCAGGAAGTAATAATGTTCAAATATGCTGGCACTGTTCAATATCTAGTCTTAAAATGCAATCTAATTTGTAACAGCAACTTAGGACCCCTTACCAGCTATCAACATTATGCTAGTTAGCTTTGAAAAAACAATGATCCTCTAATGGTTTTAGAACATTGTAAGAAACTGGTTGAATATATCTAGTCAATTTCTGGGTCAAACCTACCTATAGGGAAATACCTTACCAAAGCTTTATTAGCATCGGACGCTTGACCTCTCCGTGTTATGTACCCCCTCTTTATTAAACTATAGAGTACTTAATCTCATGCCAGGGACAAATTGTTGTAGAGAGGAGATCGTAGCTATTTGTGAGAATAGAAAATGTGCAAGTTATATATCATTCATTGCCTAAGCGACCTAAGATTTTAGTTCACCAATGCACCTCAAATCTGTTTGTTACATTTTCTGATCAAACATTCTTTAAAATGAACATAGCTTTAGCATAGACAAAGTAAACAACTGCTAAATCCAAAAGAAGCCTAAATTTCTGTCAACATTCGCTAGTTAAAAATATATTAATGGTAAAAATATTCCAAGACAGAATATTCATGGGGTAAACTATAATCTCCACTGATGGCGCAACTGATTTGGCTTACAAAAAAGTAGTGGAATAGTGGGTTTAGATCTTACAATTTGAGTTCCTTTTGGCCTAACTGAGTCACCCCAAAAAGATGAGATTTGCAGCTGTGAATTACAAAATCAGCCTAGTGCTCTTGCAGAAGGTAACCATTGATTTACATAACTGCTTATGATTACTTTTTCCAGGCCAAAAACTGGCAGAAAGCACTTGAGCTCTACGAATATATCAAGTCCATTAAGCTTAAGCCAACAGTTTCGACTATGAATGCTTTGATCACTGCCTTGTGTAAGTCTATGCTTCATCTTCTTCATCCTGAAAGATAATTTGACAGCATATACATAACATCTTTACTCTGCTTCCAATAACCTATATTGTCCCACCTCAGTGTTCATTATACAAATTTAAATGTTTATAGCTATGATAAATGAGGATTTAGTGTGCGCAGGAGTTGGGATGACAAACTTCAGGTCATATAGAGGATATATGCTATTATAGGGTCATGATTAGACCATTCTTGTTTCTTCTTCTTTGGATTCATGAGATGAGTAATATATATAAAACTAAATTTACCTTTTTTTAAAAATCTCATTCTCATTACTGATTTGAATCTGATACAGTAATGTCCCTTATAAACTCTGGGATCTCTGCTATGTTCCAATTACAATCAGGATGACTAAGAGCCTCTCTAACTATGCTATGAGCTGCCTTATTAGCTGATCGTCTAATATACTTAACTGACACATCTCTTATCTGCAATAATATGACCTAGAGGAGATCAAAATGTTACCTCTTGTTGAAGTAAGAGGCATATAAACTGAATGTAATCAAAATTGTGTTGACTTAAAAAGGATAGAGGAAACCCTAGAATGAGAAATGACAACAGCACAAATCTTCTATGTATGCAGGTCGTGGGGATCAACTGGAGAAGGCGATGAATGTTCTGTCCGAGATGAAGAGATATAAGTTGCACCCAAACAACATTACATACTCCGTACTTTTAGTGGCGAGTGAAAAGTAATAGCTCGGAATCTCATTTTATTATATATCATTTCCATTATAACAGTTGATCCTTTCCTTGTGAACTTTCAGCAGTATCCATTTTTTAATTCTCCACTACCCTTGACTTGCCCTCTTTTGTAGAAAGGATGATCTAGACACTGGTCTTATGCTCTTCTCCCAAGCTAAAGAGGATAGGATTGACCCTGATTTCATTATGTGTAGACGAATTGTTGGTCAGTTCACGTGCTAATCATTAGTCTCCATTTTATAACTCATGAATTACCTTTATTGCTTTTTACACGGCATATCAATTGAGTAAAATCCCTTTTGTTGGTATGTTTTCATCTTACTGGCAATGATTCCAATTTTCTTAGATGACGTTTAATTCAGCTAAAATCTATGTTTACTGTTAAATAGAAGTCTTCATTATCATGATTGATTTTTGTGATGCATTTGAAGGCATGTGCTTAAGGAGATTCGAAAAGGCTTACGCACTTGGTGAGCCTGTTGTGTCTTTCAAATCAGGGCGGCCACAAATTGAAAACAAATGGTATCTATTCTTTGACTACTGAAAATTTAATGTCATATATGCCCTCTTCAGTGAGGCCACTAAAGCAACATATTAGTGGTTGAATCAAGAGCAAGTATAAAGGAATGAACTAGATCTTAATAGTCTTTATCTATCCTCAATTATTATGCTCCTCCCATCCCATTCTACCTATCCACTATACTAAAAATATGTCCAAATTTCAGTCACAAGTTTCCTTTTTTGTGGATTAAGATATTTATATCGACATCGTGACTCAAACCCCTGACAACTAGGTCACAAGGCCATGCACTTGACCATCTGGACAAGTAGGTTTTGGTACATGGGAAAGTCGAGCACTGATAAAATCATCCCTAGTGTTTGCAGAAAAAAGTCAAATAGGACAGTTACTGTTTGAAACATGAGCTTTTGACTTTTTGCCTGGCTTTAATTGGTTCTATTGAAATGCTCACTAATTCCCATCTCACATCATCTTCCTTCTCGATAAATCAATATTTTTTTCAAGAATGCTAATTATGGGTGAATCAGTAATTTTGTGGGGAATTTAATTTTGTCTTCAGGACTTTGCTGGCCTTGTCAGTGTATAGCAAAACAGTAGCTACAGGTGCAATGCCCACAATGGAAGTTGTTTCCCTAGTTCTGGGATGCTTGCAGCTTCCCTGTGACAGTTCCTTGAAAAATAGGATGATTGAGGACCTAGGACTCGATGCTGACACATCACGATACCATAAACTGTACTCACTTATAGATGGATTTGGAGAATATGACCCTGGTGCCTTGTCATTATTTGAGGTCAGTAGGCTGCTAAGACTAATCTCTTTTGCTAAAATAGTTTCGTTATCTGTGAATTAACACCAAAACATAAAATAGCCTGGATGTTGCTATAATATGAAACTGACCTGGAGAGCATCTTTGGTCATTACTGTCATGTCATCAGGAAGCAGCTTCACGAGGAATTGTTCCATCTATATCCTGGAAAAGAAATCATATTATAGTTGATGCAAGGAAATTGGAAATTCATACTGCTAAGGTTAGTTGGACAAACATTTTGATTTGCTGAACTTTTCTTTTTTCAGATTACCCTTGCAACTCTTTCAATACTTAAATTTGCTCATTACATGCACTTTTATAGGTTTCGAACTTTTATTCAATGATCATGTTTTTAATATCTTAAGGTTCCTTTCTCCATTATGCTTTCTGCTTTGTATTTGTATTAGTCCCGATTGTCTACAAGTTTCGCTGCACCTCTCTCTCTCTCTCTGATCAAGATAGGTGCAAATATGGTTAGGAATTTTGTTTTACTGATTTCCCATAAAAAAACATGGCAGGTATACCTCCTAACAGTTTTGAAAGGTCTCAAGCATCGTCTTGCCGCTGGTACAATTATCTACACTCATTTCTCTTATGCTTGTATTCTGCATCATGTTTTAGTGTGTGAAGTCCAATTAATTGAACTGAAAATCAGTTGAAGGTAGCTTGAAGTCTGCACAGATCAACAAAGACTGACTACCACTATTGTTCTTGCCGTCTTTAAACTTTTTGTCTGCAGGTGCACAGTTACCGAACCTCAAAATTTTATTGCCAAAGGAAAAAAGAAAGGTTGTGACCCCCGGAGGCGAAAAAATGATCAATGTAGCAGGAAGGTCAGAATAAAAACTAGCCTATCAAATCCTTTATGATATACAAATTGGCCACCACACTTGACCCAAAAGACAAACGTATCAAGTCATGGGTCCAATCCGAAGTGTATATCAACTCTTACTTTATCCCACATTTATCCAATGTGGAACTCAGACTGACCCTAACAAATGGGACAATCTCTAACCTAAGCCATTGGGATCACTTGATCAAACTAATGGCTTCTAATACCGATTCTTGGACTTGTTTACAGGATTAGCCTTGCTGTTGCAGCATTATTGAGAAGGCTTGCTATACCTTATGAAGGGAATGGATCATCAGGAAAGATCATAATAAGCGGGCTTTCCTTGAGAAGGTGGCTTCAGCCGAAGCTTACTTCTCCTTTCAGTGGAAAACCAGTAGAGTTAATTGCATTCCAATCTCGATTAAGGCAAGGAATTGTTGATCAGCAGCGTGACATCCGATCTGGATATCTATCTTGGGAATAAGAGAGTGCCACATTATCAGCATCTATCGATGCTGACAGCAAAATTGCCCACATCTGCAAATTTTGAAACTTCAAGTCCTAACATGAACTGATGCTTGTAACTTAATGTTGATGATGAGTTAGCACTCACTCTCCCATCCCGAGCCTCGTCAGCTGCCATCCAAAGTTGGAAATGCTTGGAGCTGTGAAAAAAAGCTGCAAGAACGAGATGTCCTGACTTTTTCCCATTTGGGTTGTAAACTGCATTGTGTGTTCACCTGCTAGATAGAGTCATCTTTGTTGTGCAGCTCGATTAACAGCTTCACAAGCATTGTAAATTATCAGCTGATCGGCTGCTTCTGTAAAAACTTGTTCTCTTCCAGGCATTTATTTGTTTTCCAAGCTCGAATAAGAGAAAAATGAAGTAGAGAAAGGATATCATTTCCTGTATTGTGATCTCTGGTTCAGAGCTATGTCGATGGAGTTCTGTGTTAGTAGCTACATTGGCTAGCTATGAACTTAGAGTCAATGAGCATAAAAGAGCAGGATTGCCAATTAGGCTAAGGTTTTGTTAGTCAAACTTGACATCACAAAATTAAAAGCCAATCAAATTTGATTCAGTACAACCTTGTGTTAACAATATCAACATTCAAAACTGACTATAATTAATAACTAATATTATTTTGTAAATATGACTTCAAAACTATCGGATCCAATGCAGTTCACAAATTCACTTCGTTCGTCCCACTTTTTCTATTGTAATCATCTATACACAAAAAATGATCAAAATTGATGTTGTTGGTGAAGAAGATTGAAGATTGCACTAATTAGGCACCGGTCTTGAGTTGTTGATGGTCAGTTGAGAAGTGACATTGACAAAAGCATCTTCTCTGCAAGGAATGGTGAGGCCTCCCATGGGATGATCGAAGCCAAACTCGTCTTCAGCTCTGGTGAGCAGTTCTCGGAACAAAGGGTGGTTCAAGAAAGAGAGTGGGACAACAAATCTCTTCTTGTGGATCCGATCATCGTCAAATCCTGAAACTCAGAAGCAGAAATCAGCATGATCATGTCCCAAAAGGTCATGTTGCAGTTTATGTAGGATCCGATCATCGTCTCCTACATAAACTGCAACATGACCTTTTGGGACATGATCATGCTGATTTCTGCTTCTGAGTTTCAGGATTTGCCTGGCACCAGCAACCATACTTGGCAGCCTCAAACCCATCAAACCACTTTTAATAATCTTGGGATTGGATTGTATTGTAATAGGAAGAAAGATAATGAAGTGTCTTGGATTGGATTGGATTGGTGCTTGCTTTCTATTTATAGGAAGCTGTTTGCTCTCTTCTGATTGGATAGTGTCAAGTTAAGAGTGAACATGTATTTTGTCCCATACCCACAACACAAGTACTTCTGTATTTGGCACTTCTTTTGGGTGCCAAGTTTAGCTAAATTTGATATTGGATATTAAGCAATCTTAGGTATGTCTTTTTCTGAAAATTTCTGTACATATATGACTGGCTCATAATCTCATTCTCACGGCGTATTTAATCCATCCATGTCTAACATAGTTCGAACTCATGATCTCTAAGACAAGAGTTGAGCCTTGAACCGTTGGGGTGTCCCCTTGAAAACACATTTTTAGGTATGCTAAGGGTTTGATCACAAATGTATTTATATCGTTGTTGTTTGAATTTAGTGTCTAAATTATCGACATTATTTTGTTTTGTATCTACAAAAAGTAATAGTTTGTTCAATTTCAATCGTCTTTGTTAACATTGTTGCATATGTACAAGCAGAAACTCTTTACTACTTGATCCAATTTGTATTGTTATTAAATGAGATTTAATCAGTTTGAGATTCTAGAGTTCATCAGGATCTATACCTTGTTTCACTATGAACAAATTATTTTCTTATTTATCGGAGCCCATAATGCTTCTATCAGAGTTGGCCATGTTCATATCTTCAATGCCATTGCATGTGAAGATGTCAAGTTGTGAATCTAATACTGTTTTAAATTGGTGCCCAGATAGATCCCAAAACCTAATCCTCTGTGTTGGGTCATTGCCTGCATGTTCTTTAGGATTTATTTCCCAGATAAATGCTAAACGCCATACCTCAATTTGTAGCAAATTGCTGTCTGACACCAATCAATCAATCTATATCCAAAAATAATATATGCACACATGCACATGTATGGAGATTTGTGCTTCTAAACCTGGTATCCATGTTTGAAGGGTTTAAACGGGTCATTAATTGGTGGAGTTCTAGTATATTTGGCTTCTTGTCCACATGAGATTTAATAAATATATATATTAAAGTTGATCAAAAGATGGATTATCTGCTTTTTTTTGACGTGTTAATTAGGTTAACCGTTTATCGTTAGATAACAGAATCACGACTGATATTATATATATTTTTTGAATACAAAAATAAAGAACTTAAGATTCCTGTCTATCAGTAGATAAGATACTAGTCAACTACAGTGGTTTATAGGCCTCCCATGTGCTAGAGTCCCTCAATTGGATCGTATTTGCCGCCCCCAAATGTGCAACCTTGTTTGCTCCCCATCTGACCCACTGTAGCCGGGTTTGAGGGAGAACATCCATCAACTCCTCTATGTCTTTTACTAGAGGGTGCTGAT
>JAYMSU010001098.1:0-11249 GCA_036897765.1 Erodium chrysanthum | reverse complement strand
CAGCAGGAGGTTGTGCTCCGGGAGCAGTAAATAGGAGATTTAGGTCGAGTCCATGTGTAAGGCTTTTGGAATCAAGATAGAGTTTTGCTATGTGTCTCCTATGATCATCATACATGGTTCTTAGTTTCATTTTTTGGGGGATTTGAAGGAGATGTAAATTGTCTTTTGGTGCAACCATGGAAATGAAATGTTATAGTATTATGAGACTAATGTTCTGGATTCAGACTCACATGTGAACACTTAACATATCGAGATCTAAAGCTTGTAACAAGATGAACTGTAAAAATGTGCAACGTATAGGCTCGACATCCACCATTTCTTCTTCTTCCTAAATGTCTGAAACACGATAAAGCAAAAAAAAAACAAGCATTACTTACATGGGTTTAAACATTGAGCTGAAGTGAAATTGAGTCATAGCTTTGAAACCCGATCCAATTCAAAACACAAGTTATGAGTGGAGGTTATGTTTTATCAAGTGATCAGTAAATTAGAAGACTGTGGGACACTTCAACGAAAAAGCTTGGCAGGTAAATCTTATAAACTTGAAAATTTCTGTCCACTAACCTTACGCAAGATCAAGACCATAATGGCTATAACAGAGAAATGATCAGTGGACACAGAGCATACCAAATGGACTAAAACAGGCCAAATAAAGAGAACATTGGGGGATTCACTAGATGCATAACAATTTTTTTTATGAAACCATTTTTGTACCAATATTTGGGCTCACTTGCTTATATAGAACCAAGGAACACCAAAACTTATGGTTCTCACCCACAAGACAGCTTACACCGGTGTTTAAACTCTGATCCTCTATTGTGTTAGAGGGAGCCCTTAAAGTTGGTTGGATGCATAACGATTTAACCTTGTAGTCCTTGATAACCAATAGCTAAGGCGGTTTAGAATTTAATTCAGAACATTTTGCCCGTAAAAAGAAGTAACGAATGGGCGAATTATTACCTCCTTGAGGAAAGATTGAGTTGTAATGAACTTCTGCCCAAAAACTCAAGAAAATTACTGCAAAGTGTAATAAGAATATCACCATATCAGTGCAATAAATTTCACAAGGCCACTATCTGACTGTTCAATGAATAAAACTACAGTTAAGATTGCAATAGAAACTAAGATATCACCTCGCATGGACTTCTGTACATTAGGGATAATCTCGATGTAGCATGTATCCTTAAAAGAAGTAATAACAAATATTTTCACACCATACTGTCAAAAATATAAGCGAGCATTAGCCACAGATAAAATACATTCAGTGCCTCTCTAGTCAAATTTGACAGCAGCTAGATATAAATCTCTGAAAACTATTACTCTCCTACCAATAGTTCGACAGTGACAACTTGTTTCCTTTGAATTCAAGCATACGACCAAATATTTGGATAAACATAACTCTCCTATGTTCCATGACAAACAACTTGCAATTTTGTAACTATTCTTAGTACTGAGAAGATTTCAATATATACAAACAAAATATCAGAATTCTGTTTCTTTTCTTTTTCAAAGAAAATGGCAACTGGTGGAGAAATCCATCCCGTATCTGCAGCAGCCTGCAGCGTGACATGATCGCCCCACTCACCACTTCTAATAACATTCATGTGAAAGGGTAATTTAGTATAATCACGTATGACACGAAAACCTCAGTGACGGTAAAAACACCAAAGAAAGTCTCTAATAATACCTTGACATATTGTCCAAGTAATCTCCGTATGCCATAGGAACATATCCCTCGTAATTATCGGAGTGAGATTTAAGCTGATAAAAAGAAGAACATGTAGCAATTTAAACTAAAATGATATACAATGTGACAAATTTTTAAAAAAGAGCTGAATATCAGTAAATGCAAAGTAGCTAGTAATGATATATAGAAGGAAAACAAACCTGATCCACAATCTGTCGTCTCACAAATTTGTGGTGCTCAGGTGAGCGATACAATTGATCCGATAGTGCAAGAAACTAAAAAGAGAAAGGATTGATGACAATATAAACGAATGCTAGTAAATCCCAAACACACAAGAAGAAAAATATCGAACTAAAATAGCTCACCTGACAATTCCCATCTCCTTGAACTTTGTGCTCAATGAAGTCGTATATCTGCAATCTAAATTACAAATGTTGTAGCGCATTAAACAGCAGGAAAGTAAATGACAGAAACTGAGAAAAGTCGACCCTAAGGATCGTGTTTCTAGTATATTGTTTCATCGTAAACCTTTTGAATTAGATTGACTAGGTAAAAAGCAGCATTATACATTGTCGGTAAACATTTGCATATATGAGTATATGACTATGTATTGGTATACACTGACTGCATTTAGAGATTATACCTGTCTAGCAAGCGCTGGTAATCTGAAGTCACTTCATCAGAGGAAGGCATTTCGCCATTAATTCTAGGAACATGCTGCATGCAACATATAAGAGGATAGAGACAAGGTTAGGTATGGAGGACCAAAACCATACATGATTTTTGGCTATTAACTCTATCCCTTCTGGTTAAACAGTGTCTGTGATAGATAAAAAGGACAGGTGAACAAATGAACTTCAATATATATGTTGAACCGCTATTCAAATAAAACACAAGAAACTTCAATGGTACTTTAAATAGTTTAACTTACGGGAATAGGGATCATTTGATTCAATCTATCACCGACTTCACCATCAGTTACATATTCATCACTTAGCTCCAAAGAATAAGGGTATCCATCTGCATCACCTGCACATAATAATAAAAGAACAGTACCAAATAAGCAAAGAAGTGAAATGACAATGATCGACTGATGAATAAACTGCTGAATAAGGACGAGGCTTTTTGAAATACCTAAACAATAGTTCTCGGTTGACTGATTCAACCATTCGTTGGCATGAAATGGCGGTTGCAAGTGGTTCTCTCCTGCATGTGAATAACCAGGTGCATCCCTAATTGCAAGTTGTGAAAATACTCCGTGAAGGGCGGGTGAATTTTCATGATGGTGTTGTGTATCGTAATGATCTCGCATATATTGTTGATGATAGATGTTATGAGCATCTTGTTGAATGGTGTCACCATCGTAACTAGAGTTATAAATTGGATCGCCATCAAAGAGACGAAGCCCCCACTGAAGAACACCCGAATCTTGCTCATAGATGACCATCTCCTTTAGAACGATATTTCAAACAAGAACTATGTTTCCTTCCCAGAAAGGCTGAGGATAAGACCTGTACAAAAACGGTTCAATTATTTTAAAACTATTAAGAGAAATGTGCATTCAAGTACAATTACTATTGCATATCCAGGTTTAGTCCGAAACTAGAACACGCAGAGCTATTATTTGAACAAAGAAAGAAGCACGTATACTTGAAATGGATGCATCAGATCAAATATTAAGATGATTCCAAAAAGGAAAACTGGTTCATATCAAAGGTGTATAGGAAAGAACACACATCAACACCGTGACTTCAGTTCACTGTACTTGCTTAAAGAAATGAGTTTTCAGAATTCCGAAACATTACAAAAAAAATAATAATAATAAAGGCAACTGAGTCCATTGTTGTGTGGTTGTATATTTGAGTCAAAGGTACATATTGAATGTGTACCTAGATGTGTATTACTCTGAGCTGAAACTGTTTCACCTTACCAAAAGCTTGAACCTAATCATCATATTTTGGGGTATTCAAGATCCAGCATGCTAGACAGGAGGAGCTTAGTTCATCACACAAGTGATTTCAGGAAAGAATTGAATCAGTGATGATATATTATGGCATATGCTCTTATGGCCCATTCTACAGAACAATTTAGGTAACTGTCAGCATCATATTTTTCTTGACAAAATTGGCATCATTCATTTGACAATTTAAACAAGTTGCTAATCAAGATCATCTAAGCGAAAATAGAACGCAAAGTAAAATTATGCCCATCTAACTTGACCATTCCCTAAATCATATGGCCATCAAACTTGACTATAATATCGAATCCAAGCCATACAACTCTCCCAAAGGGCATCGTATTAATTGCTCAACAGAATAGTCAATTGAATAAGGATCAAATTTCCCATTCCATTCCACACCAATCAATTCATCACTAAATCAAATATCTTATCTCACCATTTGCACCTCCTTCTCAAACCTCATTCACATTCCAATTCTTTTGCATGTACACAAATTCCTATCATCCAATCACAAAAATATCTTCTACACAATAGAAATGACCATATTGAGCTCGAACAAAACCACAATTAAACCTCAAAACTAAATTAATTCAGCAAACAGTAGATTCACAGAACCTAATCCAAAGTTCCAAACTCAATCGACTAAACATCTCATTCTCAATTCAAATCACATAGCGAAGCAATCAACGATCAAATCAATTGAAAAATTATAAGATCACGTTCCAGAGCAAAACGAACTCACCTCGGATTCAACGCACATTCGATTCGAACAACACTGCACCACTTTGGCTATGCCAATACAGACGAATATACGTATATACATACAAATAGAGACAAAAGATGACGACGACGACGATCAATCCAGCAAAGGAGTAGCTAGCAAAAGCACTGTGGAAAATGGAAAGCGGCGCGTTGCACCACGCACTGTTAACGCCGAGCAAAGCCTCGGAAGCTTGGGAGCTATGGCTTCTCCGTACGGACACTGTGATTTGCTATAGCGGTGTGGTTGTGGCTGCGTAGCGTTTAATTCTAATTTTTTATTTTAATTAAAATGAAATTAAGATGTCGACGAGGGCTTATCCTGTGGTTCGCTGGTGGTGGAGGTGCCGAGGATCTGACGGTGGATATTGGGATGAGACGTGGATGGTATGGATTTTGATGATGGATCGTGCGGTCATGCTTGCGTCATTTGGTACTCTTTCGATGGGGTCAGCAGCTGCAAGATTCATTAGGAGACCCACGTGTCATTTTCAGTCGTTAATTGCATTATTTTATTACAATCTAAGTTGATCATCTTAAAATAGGAACCAATCTTATTGACGACCCCTAAAAATATAAGGGTTTTGATTGAAAAACAATATAAAATTAAAGGTTTATTTTAATTTTATTTTTGATGATAACAAAATCCGCTAGGGTAGAGGTCGATTATATAAGATTCATATCTTGATTGATCTAACGTTCAATCGGTAAGGGAACAGTACCTTCCTGTGTACTCCTACCCTTTAACCAAAGCTAGCAGTTGTATGAATGATTTCATTTGTTTTCCTACGGATCCACTTGACCTCCGGTTTGTGTAAAAAATCCAGGTACCTCAAAATCTTCAAGATCACCTCCCCATCTAAAGCATCAACACACCTTTCTCGAATAGTCTGTATAATTAGTAAACAATCCGATTCTACCAGAGAAATTTGTAGGTTTCTTGTGATGGCACATTTTAGACCATCGCACAATACCATACACTCTGTAGCTTGAATGTCAAGGGTATCCGGAGCACCCCAAGCACCGTCAGCAAGGATAGATTCGTGTATAAAATTAGAGGTTTATACTTTAGTAAACTTTGTTTTGTATCATATTGTCATTTTATATTCTATTTTAATTACGTTGTTACTTACATAGTTAAAAACCAAACCAATAAAACAGAATTACTCATGACCTCGGTCTAAACAACAAGGCGAAGATTAAATGTAGTCTAAGTATTTTGTAAAAATATCAAAATCATATGTGTGTCACACGTCACTTGAAATGATATTGTCGGTTAGTTTTTATATAGTTTGATTAACAATACACCTAAAATAATATACAAGATAACTGTCTGCACAGAACAAAATTAATGGTAATAATCTGTCACAATATTAAAATACATAACACATTTATAACATTATCCTTTATGAAAATTCCATTAATATACGAGTGAATCTCAATCTTCAAAAATTACACTCTAATAGTTACAAAAGGTTCCTAATTTATAATGGTGTGTTTTTTTTTTTCATAATTATACACAACAATTCACGTTGTTTAATTCCACAACAGGAGCTACATACATCCGAGTTCACAAAAATTAGCATGCTCTTACAGCCTTAGACCTCCAGCTGATTCTGAAATCCATGAATCTCCTCCTATTCTCCGTTTCACCATCCCGGGAAGACCCGTACGGCGCCAAGTCCTTCAACGGGCGCTGAGGCGTCCCCGTCTCAGCCAGCGCATCAATAATCTGAGTCACCATCCCCAGCACCTCGCTCATCTTTGGCCTAGACTTCTGGTTCCTGACCAAGCAACGGTTGGCAACGATCGCCAACTTCTGGGCGGATTTTACAGGAATGTTCCCTTCTAGCCTTGGATCTAGAACCAACTGGAACCTTTTTTTGTCGGATAAGTAAGGCTTTACCCATTCTAGGAGCTTTTGCTCGCCCCTTGGACGGTTTTTATCCACTGGGCGCCTACCCGTGATAAGCTCATATAGGAAGACACCGTAGCTCCATACGTCGCTCTTTGATGTCAGGCGTCCGGTTTGAAGGTACTCCGGGGCAGCGTATCCCATTGTTCCAACGACCTGATAAAACATCACGAGTTACATAAATGTAAGCATGATAGTAAATGACAAAAATACCCCTACACGTTTTAGAAGGTGTTCCGGAGTTATTTTGTCAGCACTTACTAAAAAAATGTATATACACTAAACTTCCAAATTTTCTAACTTTACTATGTTTTGATAGTAAATGACAAAAAATACACCTATAAGTTTTAGTGTTTTAGACGGTGTTCCGGAGTTATCTTGTCAGCAGTTTCTAAAATGTACACCAATTTTGTCACATTTCTCACATAACTACACTAAACTTCCGAATTTTCTAACTTTACTCTGTTTTGATGGTAAATGACAAAAGGACCCTACAACAGTTCAAGAAACTTAAGTAAAGCTTACTGTAGTGAAGTCGTGATTTTGAAATTTGAAGCTTAATGAAAGATATTTTTATCATTTATTACTAAAATACAGTATAATGAGAAAATTTAAAAGTTAGTGTAGTAAGATTAATGAACTTTTGTGAGACTATGAAAGCATACCGCTGTTGAGACATGGGTTAGTCCTTTATCGGGGCCCAACCTAGCCATTCCAAAATCTGATAGCTTTGCATTCCACTGCTCGTCTAGAAGAATATTCGAAGACTTAAAATCTCTGAATATTATCTGCAATAAACACGAAAAATAAAAGTAAATGCCATGCAAGACGCCAACAAAACTCCAAAAACAAAAACAACAAATAAACATGAAGAACATGAAATATGAAAGCGTATGCAACTAAAGAGTGTGCTATAACGGGAAAGGGAAAAATGGGAACCTGGAAGTCCATTTCTTCGTGAAGGTATGTTAAGCCACGAGCAGCGTCTTGTGCTATTCTGAGCCTCATTGCCCAAGAAAGAGGTTCTTGTGACCTTGGAGACAAATGGTCATCAACGCTTCTGTTAGGCATATATTCATAAACCAGAAGACGTTGGATCCCTCTTTCATCGTCCTCGGCACAATAGCCCACGAGTTTGACAAGGTTCGGGTGCTCAACGACCCCAAGAACATCCACTTCCGTTACCCATTGCTTGTGTCCCTATCAACCAAAATGTAGGACACAATTGTTAAAACCAGACCTGTTATATATAAAAGCAAAGTTGTGTGAAAACAAAAGTGTAATTATACTTGGTTGCACCAAAGATTACACGTTTTTCATTTAGCTACACTTACGTTCTAAATTCGTGTTATAGTTACCCTATGTTTAAAAAAAAAATCACATAACTCTATTTGTCGGAAAATGACGAAAATGCCTGTTACCCTAGTGTAAGAATTATGCATTTTTTTGTCTTTTATATGAAAATGTTTTGGGCAGTTGTGAAGTCTTCGGGTTAAGGGTGTTTTCAGACAAAAACGACCTATGTGAACTTTTTTGAAACCTAACATAGCTTCAACACGAAATTAGAACTTGGGTGCAGCTAGATAAAAAAAAAATGTGTTAACCTATGTGTAACTAAGTATAATTTAATTAAAACACGTAGAAAATGTCACCCAACAATACGAATAAGCTGATATACAAAATTGTGTGAAAACTAAAGGCCTAAACACATGGCGCCGTAGTAAATTTCCACAAACACAAGACCTCATAATAAAAATTTCACAAACACATGACTACCCATATGAGTTTCCACGTGTCATCATCGTAAAATGGATAGAAAGCATCAACGTTTTCACTTTTTTTTCATCACATACCTTACACATGAGCGTAAAATTTAAAATATCCTAAAACTACTCGTCCCCATCCTTAAATCTTCCGGTTTTAAAGGAAGAGTAAAACATGAATTGTTTTGGGATACTTTTTTTTGAAATCAAACTCACAAGCAAGACACGTGACAAAAAAAGCATAAAATTTTGAGGTTTCGGTTTATTTTGTATGATTTGACACATGGAAATTCATAAAGGTAGTCATGTGTCTGTGGAAAATTTACTATGAAGTCATGTATTTGTGGACAATTCATAAAGGTATTTATGTGCAACTAACCTAAAAATGCACAATAAGTATATCTTGCCGACAAAATCATTCAAAATCTCATCATCAGGAAGAAACCTTACCTGCATTGCTCTCCTGCCAAGTTGTTTGACGGCGACTTCAACTTTTGTGGACGGCTCTTCCAAGCTCTTGATCAAACCCTTGTAGACACACCCAAACCCACCCTCTCCAATCACAAGAGAGCGACCAAAGTTCTTGGTGGCTGATTTGAGCTCAGAAAATGTGAACACTCTAAGGTTACTATGTCTGTTAGACATACTAGGAAACATGGGTCTTCCAACAGATTCAGTGCTAGTGGTCGAGATATTCTGAGAGTTCAGTTCAGATCCAGACCTCCCGGCTTCAGCTTCGGTCCATCCTGAAACGGACCGAACCCTCGGGCTCTTTGGCTCGGCCTTCTTATCACCACTGAAAAATGAGAAACACTTCATTGATATCAAGTATCGACTACACCAAGCTTCCCTCTGCAGATCCGGTATAAATTTCTGTTGCAGAAATCGAGTGTGAGGATACTTCTTTAGTGTCAAAACACAGAACTTAGACATACAGAAAGCATAGATCTTGAAGAACAATGAAATTTCCCGAAATGGGTTCATGAAAAAGATGCAAAGAACATGAATTCTGTTGAATTTCTACAGAAAGCTGCAACTTTTATAGAAACCCGATCGATTCCTCAACTTCATAATCAAAACCCACATCCCAAAACTCCATTTTTTTCACATAATTCATCAACAACAATCAAATCTCTAACTCTCTGACTTACCAACACATAGAGCATCAATGTAAACAAGGCTTCACAAACAACATTTCCAGAAATGGTCATGAAACCCACATGAAAACTGACAAAAACAACATGAATTTTATCGAACTTCTAGCTATCTCTTTGTAGCCTTGTCAGTACAAAAAGGCCAAGACTTTTCCAAAACCCATTCAATTCATCAACTTAATCAAGACCCACATCCCAAATTACATAATTCATCAACAACAATCAAATATCTAACTCTCTAGCTTACCAACAACAGAACAAGACTTCACAAAACAGCATTTCCAGAAATGGTCATGAAACCCACATGAAAACTGACAAAAACAGCATCAATTCTGTCAAACTTTGTAGACTTGTCTGTACAAAAAGGCCAAAACTTTTCCAAAACCCATTCAATTCCTCAACTTCTTAATCAAAACCCATCCCAAAACTCCATTTCTTCACATGATTCATCAACAACAATCAAATCTCCAACTCTACATCATAGTTTCCCCAATTTTCAGCAACTCAAAATCAGACAACATAGTGAGCAAAAAAAGGAGGAAAAAACAAGAAATTACTCATAAACCAGAGATCTGCAAATGTCCAGCTCCGATGAAGCTTGAATCTTGAGAGAAACCCACGAATCCCAGAAGAAGAGCTCAATAAATTTAGAAGTCCACACACGGCAGCTGCAAGTCAGCTAACCAACCAAAGCAATCCTCATGGAATTTCTGTAAAATATAAACATTAAATGTATAGATTTCCTCCAAAAAAATATAAAAATGTTTTATTTGGCAAACCTTAAATATGGAGTACAGGTGTGAACGAGGCAGCTGACTGTTTCCACGTAAAGAGGAGGAAGGAAGGATGTGTTTTCGTAGCAGCATGAACAAGTCAAGTTAGTCAATGACAGGTATTTAAATTTGTTATTTTTCTAACATTAAATGAGAATTTTATTAAAATAGAACAAGTTTATCCAATGCATACACGTTGATTGTAATGGAGCAGCAGCCTTCTAGAGAAATTTTCAATTAAATCTTATTCAAGTGCACATATAAATCTCAAAAATATCCATTTTTTTAATCCGACTGAAATTGAAATCTCTATATCCAATCAAAAAATAGTAGGAATAGTATTGAGAGCGAGAGGAAATAGAAAAATCAAGAGACCGAGACGAGAACAATGATCAAATCAATGTGCCATTTTTCTGAAATTTAATTTATTATTAAAAAAACAAAATATGGGGTATTTTTAGAATTTCAAAAAAAATAAGGGTATCATGTGTGTGATACATGACTGATTTTATCATTTTCCGTTAGATTTAACTAATAGTGAATCGAAAAAAAATCATAAGGTCGTGCTTTGAAAAACAAAAAAAAAAGAATGGTTGTCTTTTGATACAACATGTTTATACATGGCCGTTTTCTGTAATTTACACTAGATTTAACGATCATTTACAACAAGACCAACGTTAAAAATTCATCGGAAAATTAGATTGTTTTGATGACATCCAATGTTGAGTTGAGGAGAAAATATCGGAGTAAATTTTTTTCCGACTCTGTTTGATTCAAAGGAGTAGGTCAAGGTCGCGACGACACATGGTGAAAAAAGAACAAGCAGATTGTTTCTCTCGCACGTAACATTGCACAGTCTCAGAATCAAGTGTTAATAAATTCTCTCTCATACATCAGGGTATACCTTTGTTGTGATTATCACTTCATGTTTCTCAAATAACTCGCACAAGGATATTTGTGTCTTTTCATCGTAATTGGATTTCTACTTAAACGAATTTTATTTGCACTATATAAAACATCCATTTATTCGAACACCAAACAAATGTCTGGTATTTTTCGTCCAATTTGGGCCGTCATTTCATTTCGAGGGCCCATGTTGGGCCCACGTAGTCGGCTTCATGGGCCACCAGATGAATCCAAACCGTGCTTTGAAACAGTGACGTTGACTTATACTTTGATCGGCGTTTTGGAACTTTCATCAGTCACTCTCTCTTCGGCCCCTCGTTAAACCCTAACCT
>JAYMSU010001097.1:0-11250 GCA_036897765.1 Erodium chrysanthum | reverse complement strand
TTAGTATCAAATTATCTTAATCTTCACTAAATCCAGCCCACTAATTATCCTATTTCATCACTGCTTACGATAGTAAACATTTGTTAGTACTCATTGCTAGTCACTAATATGAAAATGACATCCCCAGCTTCCTTTTCCATTTTTTCTAACCTATTATTTTTCTAAAGGCAAATTAAATTACATTTTCTAGTAGGATTGTAAGAGTATTTACAATGAAATCTTCCTCGTGAGTCGATTCTAGCTCAGGCGATCGCCTGGGGTTTGAGAGTCGACCAAGCCCAAGACAGCTTTCACGAGACGACTTGCATCAACGGCCGAGTGAATCGACTCTGGTGACACCAACTACTCCATAACACATAGTAATAGGTGTTCAAAAACAGTTACCATCCATCTTTATCTGTGTAAAGTTTTTCGTCTCTTTTCAATTTTCTCTTTTACATAACAAAATTAACAAACTTTGATAGTTCGGCTCACTATAGATGCTATAAATTAATAGAGATCCAAATTATTTGGACTGACTCAATTTTTTTTTTTTTTATATTTGAGTTCCCACATAGATTTGAATCAACTTTTTTTGATGGAAAATTTGAATCAACTTAAAATGGAATAAAATTAGACAAAAAGCGACAAGTTCAAATCCAACTTGAATTGCTTTAACTCATTTGTTAATTAGTATCTCTAATCAATTTGTACACAATTCCAATTTCCCCGCCATTTTCCGTTATTTTTCCTCCTGTATAAATCATATAGCAAACCAACTTCTTCTTCTACTGCTACTCGCAGGTGTTTAGAGAAAACCCAGTTCTTACCCTTACATTTCAGAGCTGTGGAATCGGAAATTTCATGTTTCTCGGCTCAAATCTCCAAAAAACATTTCTGGGTTTTGGTGGGTTTTAGGTCTTAATGCATTAGAAATCTGAATTTGGGGTCGGGATGGAGAGTGGTGGCACTGGTAAGGTCTATAAACCAACGAGTAGTTTCAGAATCGGTACATCTTCCATTTTAGGTAGCAGTGCCATTGATGCTTTCTCGAGGTCCTCTTGGGAAGAAGACGATGAAGAGGCTCTCCATTGGGCCGCTCTCGAGAAGCTCCCCACTTACGACCGCCTCAGGAGGGGCATGCTCGTCGGCTCTCTAGATGGGCCCACTCAAATCGATATCAACAATCTGGGTATTGTGGAGAGGAAGAACTTGATCGAGAGGCTGATTAAAGTGGCCGAAGAGGATCATGAGAATTTCCTGCTCAAGCTGAAGAACAGGATCCAAAGGTAATTAGAACCCATTTTCTTGTGTTGAAGTATGTGCTACATCCAAAGTATGTGCAGAGAGTTGATCTATCAATTCAAATTGTTGGGTTAGGTCGGATTTTTTTTGTAGGGTATATAGCTAATTTGGTTCGGCTCACGATCTGTTTGTCACCTCCATCCATCCCTGTGGCCTTCCTGTTCATATGTAGAAGTCCAGTCCTAGATGTAAGGGAGAGTGTTAAAGTATGTCTCATATTGAAAATATGCGAAGAAATTAACCAATTGATCCATCAATTCGAACTTTTGGTTTAGATCGGCCTTTCTACATCTTAGCAACCAAACAGTAAATTATGTTATATATGTTCAATTTCTGACTGGTTTTGTATGATTCAGGGTTGGGCTTGATTTCCCAACCATTGAAGTTAGGTTTGAGAATCTGAATGTTGAAGCAAAAGCCCATGTGGGGAGCAGAGCTCTACCCACTTTGTTCAACTTCACCATCAATATAATTGAGGTAATTTTTAAGAACAAAGCATTAGATTGATTGATTTTGTTAAGTATTTCTCATATTTGTTGTTCTTTGTCATACAAGGATTTCTTGAACTTTGTCCACATATTGCCAAGCAAAAAGAAACCCCTCACCATTCTTAACAATGTTAGTGGAATCATCAAGCCATCAAGGTGAACAAACGATGGTTTAGTGCATGATTTTCATATTAAATCAGTCTTCTATCAGAATTTAGCCTTTAGAGACAAACTTACCCTTCATTTGGTTGATTCCGGTTTTGCAGAATGGCTTTGCTTCTTGGCCCTCCAGGTTCCGGGAAGACCAGTCTCATGATGGCTTTGGCTGGAGAGCTTCACACAAGTCTAAAGGTTGGAGATTTAATTTGCATGATATCTATTCATTTTTAGGCCTTAATTCTTCAAAGGTCTTTGATTTGAATTAAGTTTGTATGTAGTTTTCGGGGAATGTGACTTATAATGGGCATGACATGCATGAGTTCATTCCTCAAAGAAGTGCTGCTTATATCAGCCAACATGACCTCCATATTGGAGAAATGACTGTAAGAGAGACCTTGGCTTTCTCTGCAAGATGCCAAGGGGTGGGGTATCGCTATGGTTAGTACAAACCGAAACTAGTTTTGAACTTAATTTCATGATTTGTATTTGCAATATAATGAAAATGTATATAATCTGCAGACATGTTAGCTGAGTTGTCAAGAAGGGAGAAAGAAGCAAATATTAAGCCTGATCCGGATCTTGATATTTACATGAAGGTAAGAATGCTGCTTCTCATCAAAAAGACATATCAAAGAACTATTTTAGAAAATGCTTTGAATAATCAAGGATACTCCTAATTTATGAAGTTCGTAAAACTCAGGCACTTGCCACAGAAGGCCAGGAGGAAAGTGTTGTTACAGATTATTTTCTGAAGGTATATTATTATTAAAAGTTCTTTTGGTGATTGTTTTTACATGTCCTCATTTGGCTCATTTTGTGGTCTCTTAAAATCTACAGATGTTGGGATTAGAAGTTTGTGCAGATATTTTGGTAGGTGATGACATGCTTAGGGGCATATCTGGAGGACAGCGTAAACGTGTCACAATGGGTAAGACACACAATCCCTTATAACAAAGGACTTGTAATGATCTATGTTGGCCTTTTAAAATCCTCCATTCATTGAGTTCTAGGTGAAATGCTGGTTGGGCCAGCAAGAGCATTGTTCATGGATGAGATATCTACTGGTTTAGATAGCTCAACAACTTATCAAATCGTTAAGGCTCTGAGGAACTCAATCCACATTCTCAATGGAACTGCAGTTGTTTCTCTCCTCCAGCCAGCACCAGAGACATATGAGCTCTTTGATGACATTATTCTCCTCTCTGGTGGCCACATTGTTTACCAGGGTCCTCGTGAACAAGTGCTCGACTTTTTTGAGTCCATGGGCTTCAAGTGTCCTGCTAGGAAAGGCGTGGCTGACTTTCTCCAAGAAGTAAGTTCAAACCGATCTATTTTTTCTAGTCTTGCTTGTAGAAGCTACATATCTAAGATCTGTGGATGTTCAATTCATTACAATTTACAGGTGACATCAAGGAAGGATCAGGAGCAATACTGGGCACAGAAAGATGATCCTTACCGGTTTGTCACAGAAAATGAATTTTCAAGCTCATTTCAATCATACCATGCAGGAAAGAAATTAAGAGAGGAACTAGCAGCTCCATTTGACAAAACAAAAAGCCACCCGGCCGCTCTGACTACTAAGAAGTTTGGTGTTGGAAAGATGGAATTGTTGAAAGCTTGTGTCTCAAGGGAGTACTTGCTGATGAAGAGGAACTCGTTTGTCTATATCTTCAAGCTCTTGCAAGTGGGCATCGGTTTTTTTATCGTACCTTTTGCTTTCAGTGATGTGTCTACATGTTTCAATTGACTTTTTTCTTCTTCTTTTTAGCTTACAGTAGTGGCATTTATTACAATGACAATCTTCCTAAGAACTGAGATGCATCGGGATTCAGTAAACGATGGAGTGGTCTACACGGGTGCTTTGTTCTTCACTCTGATGACAATCATGTTCAATGGAATGCCAGAGCTTTCTATGATGATTGCAAAGCTTCCCGTCTTCTACAAACAAAGGGACCTCCTGTTTTATCCTTCTTGGGCATATTCTCTTCCCAAATGGATCCTCAAGATCCCCATGAGCTTTGTAGAAGTTGCTGTTTGGGTTTTCATCACTTACTATGTTATTGGATTTGATCCAAATGTTGAAAGGTAAACAAAACTAGGGACATTTCCAACAAGTATGTTTGCTCTACTCTGAATAACATATTAATATGATCTTAATTTATGCAGGTTGTTTAGGCAGTACTTTCTTCTCCTACTTGTAAACCAAATGGCTTCTGGTTTATTCAGACTAATTGCTGCATTGGGTAGGAACATGGTTGTTGGTAATACATTCGGGTCTTTCGCTCTGATTGCACTTGTCGCCATGGGAGGTTTTGTCCTTTCACGAGGTATGATACCATACATGCAAGCTCACAACATCAAGATTTGGGCTGACTTGTTTATGTAGAAGCAAAGAGCACCAACCTTATGGTGCTTATCCATAAGACTGCTTACAGCAAGATTCGAACTCTGGTCCTCCATTGTGTTGGAGGGATCCCTTAACCATTGGGCCAACTTGAGTTGGTTGCAAGCTCACAACATATTAGAATCGTTCTCATGATGCATATTGTGTAACACTTGTTGAATGTTTCAGATGATATTAAGAAATGGTGGATATGGGGATACTGGATTTCACCTCTGATGTATGCACAGAATGCAATTGCAGTTAATGAGTTTCTTGGTCATAGTTGGAGACATGTAAGTTCCTGAATTTTTTATGTTTCTTGTAAATAGATAAGCTGATGTCTGAAGCTGGTTTTGATTCTCTGAAGGTTCTTCAGAATACATCAGAACCACTTGGGGTCGCAGTTTTGAAGTCTCGTGGGTTCTTCACCCATGCATACTGGTATTGGATAGGTGTTGGAGCATTGGTCGCATTCATTGTGATCTTCAACATATGTTGCACTCTGGCTCTCAGTTATCTGAATCGTTAGTATTCTCACCTTACTTGTATAATACTTTTTGGAACTATGAGCTTATGTATTAATATTGATATCAAGCAAATGACTTTTGCAGCACTTGAGAAGCCTCAAGCCTTCATATCAGAAGAGCCAGAACATGAAGAGTCTGATGCCAAAACTGGACAAGCTGCTATAGAACTGTCATCACAAGAAAATAGCAACGCAGGTATGAAGCACATTAAAGAGAACAAGAGAAGAGGAATGGTTCTTCCATTCCAGCAACATTCTGTAACCTTTGATGAAATCACATACGCTGTTGACATGCCACAGGTAATTTAGATATTGAGAAATAGATCGAGCACGTAGAAAAATCTTTTTCTTTGATAAGCTATTTTTGTACCAAGATTTGCACTCACTTGCTTATGTAGAAGCAATGAACACCGAACTTGTGGTTCTTATCTATAACACTGCTTGCACCAGGGTTTGAACTCTGATCCTCCATTATGTTGGAGGGAGCCCTTAATCACTGGGCCACCTTGAGTTGGTGCACCTAGAAGAATCTTTATTCATAAAAAAGTGTGAGACTATTTTGCTGAATGAAAATGCAGGAGATGACAAATCAGGGCATTGTTGAAGATAAATTGGTGCTTCTGAAGGGTGCGAGTGGTTCTTTCAGGCCAGGAGTTCTCACAGCTCTAATGGGCGTGAGCGGTGCAGGTAAGACTACCCTTATGGATGTCTTGGCGGGTAGAAAAACCGGTGGATACATTGAGGGCAACATCAAGATTTCTGGGTATCCAAAGAAGCAAGAGACATTCGCTCGAGTTTCTGGATACTGTGAGCAAAATGACATTCATTCTCCTCATGTTACTGTCTATGAGTCCTTGTTATACTCAGCTTGGCTTCGCTTGCCCCCAGAAGTCAATGCTGAAACCAGGAAGGTCAGTGAGTTCTTACTAATCTAACTGAATCATAAAAAAAAGACACTACTTGTGGTTCTAATCCAACAATCAATTAGCAGATGTTCATTGAGGAGGTAATGGAGCTCGTAGAGTTGAGGCCATTGAGGAAAGCACTTGTCGGGCTTCCTGGAGTGAACGGTTTGTCAACCGAGCAACGCAAGAGGCTCACCATTGCAGTGGAGCTAGTGGCAAACCCATCTGTTATATTCATGGATGAGCCCACTTCAGGTCTAGATGCAAGAGCTGCTGCAATTGTTATGAGGACAGTTAGGAACACAGTGGACACTGGAAGAACAGTTGTATGCACCATCCATCAGCCAAGCATTGACATATTCGAAGCATTTGACGAGGTGAGCTTTGATCATAGATAATCACACTTATCTATGGATATCTTGAGCATTTGGGTTTGATTTATGATGGTTGTTGTTGCAGTTGTTTTTAATGAAGCGAGGAGGGCAAGAGATTTATGTTGGACCTCTCGGTCACCATTCTTGCGACCTAATCAACTATTTCGAGGAGATCAATGGAGTTGGTAAAATCAGAGATGGTTACAATCCTGCTACTTGGATGCTAGAAGTTACCTCTTCTGCTCAAGAATCAGCATTGGGCGTTGATTTTGCTGATGCATACAAAAATTCAGAATTATGCAGGTACGTTTAGTATTAAGCATTAATGTCAAATTGTTGGCTTAGTAATTATCCTTGTACTAATTCTTGTATGCCATATTTTTTCAAGGAGGAACAAAACACTGATACAAGAACTGAGCACACCTCCACAAGGCTCTGAAGACCTTCATTTCCCATCTCAGTACTCACAATCTTTCTTTGTCCAATGCATTGCTTGCTTATGGAAACAACATTGGTCGTACTGGCGCAACCCTACTTACACTGCAGTCAGGTTTCTCTCCACAACCTTCATCGCCGTGATGTTCGGGACAATGTTCTGGAACCTTGGTTCTAAGATGTAAGATCTGATAACTCACTGTTGAAACTGAAGTAGCAATTTGTTTCCACATATTAACTTGGTTTTGGCCATTGCAGCTCAAAGCAACAAGATCTTTTCAATGCAATGGGTTCCATGCATACCTCTGTTCTGTTTCTTGGGATCCAAAATGCTTCATCTGTGCAGCCAGTAGTGTCCGTTGAGAGAACAGTGTTTTATAGAGAAAAAGGTGCTGGAATGTACTCAGCCATGTCATATGCCTTTGCACAGGTAAGCGTTTTCTATGATACAAACCTAGTTGATATGCACATTGGGCACATGACCTGATAGCCTAGTCTAGTCGCACATATCACATCAGGGTCAAGTGGGTCAGGTGGGCTTTCAGGCCCTGACTTGCTACCAAGTGGGCTAGCATATCCAAATGAGAATCAAGGGTGATTGCGTAATGTGTGGGATTAAGGGGGAGATTTTGTATATCATGGGCTTCTATCGAGTGCTCTTTCTTTAATAAGGCTCGATTCTCCCCAACACTTTACTCTAAGAAAATAGCTTTATGATGCAGGTTATGATTGAGCTTCCATATGTCTTTGTGCAAGCTTTAATATATGGTGTTCTAGTTTATGCAATGACTGGATATGAATGGACAGCAGCCAAGTTCTTTTGGTACATTTTCTTCATGTACTTCACATTACTGTACTTCACCTTCTATGGCATGATGAGTGTTGCAGTGACACCAAACTACCAAATTGCTGCTGTGATCTCATCATCATTTTACGGCCTTTGGAACGTGTTCTCGGGCTTTCTCGTCCCACGAACTGTAAGTGCAGCCAAAACTCAACTACAAGTACCTAGTTTTGTTGCAATTAGGCTTTTACATTGTGATTTGTGACCAACTCTTTCACCTCCATTGCTGTAAAAACAGAGGATTCCAGTGTGGTGGAGGTGGTACTGCTGGGCATGCCCGGTTGCTTGGACCTTGTATGGATTGGTTACGTCACAGTTTGGAGATATAAACGACGAGCTCGAGACTGGTGTGAGTGTGGAAGATTTTCTGAGAGATTACTTTGGTTTCAAGCATGATTTCTTGGGTGTAGTTGCTGTTGTTATTGTGTTCATTCCTGTGCTCTTTGCTTTCATCTTTGCTACTGCAATTAAGGTACTCAACTTCCAAAAGAGATGACAGATTAATGGTAACTTGGTGTATCAGACATTTGTATATATGCATTAAAGTTTGAACTGAGATCAAGATTTCTTGTTTTGTGTACAAATTACTCTGTCTGTTTTGCTGTGTAATGCTTTGGCGTTTCAAGTATGAGGTTGTGATATTGTCCCTATGTCGTATTGAACAATTAGTAGGTTTTTGTTATTTTGCATATCCCTACTTGTCGAACAATGTGCACGTTCTTCTGTTTATGCAGATCACAAAACCAAACTTTATCTCTTTGATCGAACAATGTAGTTAATATGCTAAACATTATCAACCAACCAACAAATCACCGTTAAAGTATGTCTAAAATACTAAGCCGATGTAACGAGTACAAGATTTGAAGTTTTGTAAAGAAAAGCTATGAATTTCCTACCATTTGTTTCACGTTCTTGTTTAGCTTATTTTGGGATTGGGTTGTATTAATTTCCTATTATGCATTAACTACATGAGAAGATATTATCTAACAATGTATAGTCAGAAGTAAAAAATACAAATATAACTAAGGCGGCGTAGATAAAGTTAGGTAAGTAATTTGATAGTGAAAATAATTAAAGATGAGGAACATGGAAGAAATTGGTAGTTAGAGTTTGTTGCTAAACTTATTTCGGATAGAATTAGAGAGAGTTATACTGAATGTTAATTGAATGATATACAAACACATTACATGAATCTATTTATACACAAGGATGGAGGTAGTGGAGGTAGTGGAATGGAGTTGGTGAGATAGGAGGAGTTGGTGAGGTAGGTGGAGTTGGTGTGATGGTTCTAACAAAAATAATTCGACTATTTCATATAAACTCACTCACTGTGAATGTTTCTAAATTCTAATTGGATTGTTATGATATATCTTAGGAAAAACAATACAAAGTCACCCTCTTCTACCGTACTTTTGCAGAAACTCAATCACACACTCTTCTTTGAAAATGTAGTACCGTTTGTGATTCCGTCTATTGTAAGGAGAAAAGGACCCAAATACCCTTAATCTATTTTGCTTTGAATCATTCAACTTACGTCATCAAATTTGCAAATTAATCTAATCTGTTATCTCCATTTCATTTTTTTTCCATCGATTTGGTGTTAGGATTGGGTGCTTGACTAGATTTAGAGTTTTATTTCGATCAATTATGACATGTGCTATGATGATTTTACAATTTTAGCCTTCTAGATCAATGCTCTTTAAGCACATTTGCTCAACACAAAGGGACGGTGCACGTCACTGAGAATCTATTGATTTAGAGGTGACAATACTGGGAATTTGCACAATAAGGGAAATTGGACAGGACGGTTTTCGGGACGATGATGAACTCGGTTTCTAAGCAGAGTTTTTACGTACATTGAGAGCAACGACGACGATGATCACGAGAAGGGGAGAAGCAAATGAATAGGATTGTTCTGATTATCATGTAGAAAACCAGATTCAGAGCAACCCAAGTTCTTATATGACTTCATGGCCCCAATGTCGCAGGTACTTGATTATGAATATTTGAGTTTGAAGCTCGCAAAGAAGTAAAAAAGAGATAGGGGAAGATGTGTCCAAGGTTGGAGAAAAAGAGGGTAAGATGGTCACTTAGAAATCTTTCACCATTTCTTGCAAGTCACATGAATAAAATCTCACGATTTCTGTCCATTTTCACAAAACGGTGCTATGTTTTCAAAGAAGAGGGCGTGATTTTGGCACAAAATTAGAGCAGAAGGAGAATGAGTTTCTGCAAAAATGCGCTTCCAAGTGTATCTCCAACAGTAGATCCTTTAGATTCAACCTCAACTATGCTTCAATCTCGGATCGTCGGTGAGGAAGATTATGAAATTGCGCAAAGAGTTAAGCAAACCTTACAAAGAACTTCAGGTAGCTATCCTCGAGTTGGACGAATTATCTGAGGAGGATCGCTTAATCGTAGCAAGAGCACGAAAAATATAGTGTTTCTTATCACTACCCTTTTTTGTAGCGAAAGTGTTTTTAGGTTCTACGGGAAAGTATGTCGGTTTGGAAGAAACCATTAGAAGATTTCGTTGATTCTTTCCAGAGAATTAGATTATCTTCCTAAGCAGACCTTTTATTTGGTAGGCGACATTGACGAATCCTACGAAAACTACCATGTTAGAAAAGGATAGTGATTTGAAGAAATGAACTTAAAGAAGAAAATGAGTTTGTGATGTTTTCCATATACCTTAGAGCATTCACAATGGGAGCATGAGTCGGGTCAAAATTTAAGTGCGGGACTCGATATATATGTTGGACTAAGCAAACTGTCTACAATGGGTGTGGAATTACACAACCGAATCGTGCAATAATTAGGGTTTTAAAAAAACGTATATAATTAATACCTAAATTATATAAAATGTAATAAAAAAATGAATATGTCATTTGGGTTAAAAACAACTATGTCATTTTGACTCAAAACAAGCATATTGGGCCAAACCCTTTTCAAGCTTACACCACAACATATTCATGTAAGGGGAAATGACAAAAATGTGTCATATACTATAAAAAATGTGCAAAAATGTGCCATATACTTTAAAAATTATAAAAATGTGCCCTCAAAACCAAACTAATTGTCACCGTTAGGATTTTCTAACGGAATCAAGTATAATCTTGTGATGCTGATGAGAATTCAACGACAAAAAGCACTGCAAGAGATTCTCCAGATCTTTCGACCCGAAGATCTGCTTCTCTACAATCATCTCCACCATTGATGTCCTGAAATCGTTGTACGGATCGCTCGATCTCTTCACCACCGCGAAGCTGTCCTTCATCTTCACCCCCACTTCGCTCTCTCTGTTCCTATTCCGGCGGCCGGAGACCCCAAGTTCCCGGCGACCCAGAGACTCGGAGTCGTCGGAGGAGAGGCTTCTGGAAGAAAACAGTGTCAGTCTCGTCTTCATCGCTGCTGAGCCACCAGCTGTTCCTGACGCTGTAACTCTCTTTTGAAGAACACCCAAATGGAAAAGCTTCGTTTTTTTATTGGATTCTTGCTCCGGCAAGCTCTACTTTTGCTCTTCTTCTCCTTGGGCTTGCTCTGTTTCTTGTAGAAATCATCTAACAGAGAGTTTGGAGAGCCGAGAGGGCAGACCTTGTGCCGTCGGAGGATGCAACTCCGGTTGATGATGGGTTTGGTCGATTCTGGGCATCTGGGTTTGCAAATCGAAGGAAAGGGTCGAGCTTTCGGAGACATTAATGGTGTCTGATCGATCGGCTGGAACTGGAACTGGGAGCTGAACTTGCGGCGGCTGTTCTGAACTAGGGGTTAGGGTTTTGAGAGGTCAAGTTGTAATGGCACATTTTGAAAATTTGAAACCAAGTCAAGGGCATTTTCATCTTTTCACTTCAT
>JAYMSU010001096.1:0-11252 GCA_036897765.1 Erodium chrysanthum | reverse complement strand
AAAAAAATATATTTGTGCCTCCCTCATTAAAAAAGCTGGCTCCGCCAGTGACATGATGGCCGTGTTTATTTTCACCTAGCAACTACATCAGAAATGGTAGTGAAATTCATCGAACAATTCTCTTCCTTGGACTCGCATTTCTGTGCCTCGTCTTGGTTCACTGAAAATGCAGGTTTCTTCGGGGTGCTGATCGTTGCAGATTCGTTCTTGAGCATTGAAGAAACTTCCAGCATCGATGGCCTGTCCACCGGATCTTCCTGGACACACAAGAGAGCTACTTGCATGCATCTCATGATCTTACATTGGGAAGAAGAATCATCCAACGAAGGATCGATGAACTCCATGCCTTCACCGTCTTTCCATAGCTCGTGTGCCTGAGAAAACAATCAAAATGTTTTACATAATCATTAATATTTCAGGAGATGAGTGCAAAAACTATTATGTACTATCGACTTTTTGCAACCGTTGCAAGTTATGACCCTGAACTTGTATTTTGTTACACTGTGTCGGTTTATTTTAAAATAACGATTTGCCCTTGAAATTTTCAATTAAAAAAAGGCAATACAATAAATAAAAAATCAATTTAAAAGTTTACGATCATAATCAAAAAAAATTCTTCTTCTAAACTAATCGAATTATTTTCATGTGATATGAGTCGAACACACACACCTCTAAGACAGAGGAAGGAAAATCCTGCTTTTTACTAATTAAGGGTAAAATCGTCATTTTGAACAAAATATAAGTTCAGAGTTACAACCCGAAACGGTTTGAAGATAAGGGCATCAACCTACAAAAAGTCCATAGTTCATGATATTTGCAATTATCCATATTTCAGATGCTGTTATAATCGAAAAGAAAAGTTTATCAGATCAACTTACGTATTCCAGAAGGTTTAGATTTTCATATGGGCCATAATAACAGTTCGTTCTCTTTCCACTAATGATCTGCAAAAGCAGAACTCCAAAGCTGTAAACATCATATTTCATGGAGTATATGCCTCTTCTCACGTACTCAGGCGGAACATAACCACTGCCATTGAAAGTCGAAACAAAACAACATAAGTCATAAAGCATTAAGCATTGGAGAAATTAAGGAAGCATTGTGTTTCAGTCACAGTGTACTTACTATGTCCCAACAATCCGGCCTGTGTTGGCTTCGAGTTCATCTTTCCCAAAAAGTCTCGCTATACCAAAATCCGATATCTTAGCGTTCATCTCATTGTCTAGTAAAATATTGCTAGCTTTCAAATCTCTGTGGATTATGGTAACATTGGAGTACTCTTGAAGATAAACAAGACCTTCAGTTACTCCTTCAATGATGTGGACTCGCTTTCCCCAATCCAAGATATGCCGCCTGGTTGGATCTGCAGAACATTAGATTCATCAGAATTTGAATTTTGATTAACACACCATTAAAGTTAACTATTAGACCCGGTAAGCTTAATAAATATGTAGTGTACATTATTTAACTACAATTGGGATAACTGCAGACCAAAGAGGTAAAAATCCAAGCTTTTTCTTGGCATGTATTCATAGATCAGCATCTTCTCTTCCTTTCCTGTGCAAAACCCGTGAAGTCTGACTAGATTAACGTGTTGGAGTCTCGCTGTAAGTGAAACCTCGTTTTTGAACTCTTCAAGTCCTTGGTGTGATGTTTTTGAAAGTCTCTTCACTGCTATTTCTTGTCCACTTGGCAATTTACCCTACAACATTGAAACCGTTACTCACTAAAAAAATGATGATGATTTCGCCCTTTTAAAAAATAACAAGTAAAAAAAAAATCTTCATTTTTGTATGTTCAACGAGGAAGAACAAGGGTAAAATCGTCATTTTAGAACAAATTTATACGAAGTGCAACAAATCCGAACATGACGGGAACAACACGCATCACTTTTTAGTATACGGCGTGAACTTGCAAAAGTTGTAAACTAAACCGTCTTTTTTTTGCAATTATCCCTAAAATCTATGCATTTCAAAAGGTTTGAATATTCAAACGAACTGCAGTAATACCTTGTAAACAGGTCCATATCCGCCCTCTCCAAGCTTATTTTGACTGGAGAAGTTATCTGTGGCTGCTTTAATTTTCTTAAAACTGAAGACTTGCAGATTTGGAGCATTATCGTTCACATTCTCAACAGCCAATGATCTAATATGCAGTTTAGATAGTAACCTTTTGAGCATATCCAGATTCCCTAAAATCAAAGAGGAAAACAAATTATGATCTTCATTTCATTAACATAAAAGTTGGAACCGTCAATATATTGTGAAAGCAACTGAAATATATACTTTTTGATCGGACTAAGCAAAACACAACAGCTCCAAGGAGAAGAATAGCAGCAACAGTGGTAAGCAAAATAATAATCAGCGACCGTCTCTTGTTTGATTGGTCTTCCTCATCCCCTTGAGCTGCAAATATAGTTCATCATATCAGCTGAATGTGTCACAAAAACCTTTTGTATCAAACTCTCCAATTTCTCTAACACTGCATTAACAATTACCTACCTGCCCGGGAAAGCTCCCAGTTCTCATCATTCGCTACCTGAAACACAACATAACCCAGAAGTCCTTTCTCTTTTGCATAAGAAACTTTTGTCCTAATCGCTTCCACATCATCAAAGTTGATCCAGTATGACCCAACAGTGCAATAGCTCACCACATAAGTAGCATTGTAGGTGGAAGTTACCCCATAACCATAATCTCGAATGAAGGAGTTGATGTTCTTATAGCCCATGGAACCATCTATTGTATTGGCTGGTCCTGAAGCTGGTGCCCCAACAGAATAGTTATTGGGATCATCTAGCTGCCATGCATATCCATGATAAGGCAAACCCAAAGCCACCTTGCTTGCAGATAATCCTCCACTCAGCATTTTCTCGATACTGTAATCTGTACTAACATTGCTTGACGGGTCATATAAAGCAGCATGAAAGCCCGTAGACCTCTCCTTCATGGGCAAGTGATAGTCATATGATCTAAGATGGACCCAATCAAGGTTACTTTGCATTGAGTCCAAAGGGTAAGTCAATGAGCCTAGAACATACAAATTTTGACACGACATTACCAATAGCAACTGTGGCTTGCTAGAGTTTCTTGCCTCGGATTCAATAGCAGCACGCCACTCATCAAAGAGGGTTCCTAAATTGACACTGTTGGAACTATTGCTAGGAACAATCCCAGAAAGGTCCAGCCCATGAAACCCATAAAGCCTAGCTGTTTTCATCGAAGATTGAATAAAACTCTCCCGAGAAGAAGATTGGTTTACCATCGAATAAAAGACCGAACTATTATCCTTCCCACAGAAAATGGACAAAAGTGTAATGATTTCCGGGTTCTTTCCCTTCACTACATCAGTGAAGGTAGAGATAAGTGATTCTGTAGTGGAGTTGATTTTGAGCTGGTGGGTCGAAGAATTGATAAAAGCAAAACCACATATAAGGTGGGTGAAAAGAGCAGAATTTACATCTGAAACCGGGAAGGAGCTACCTGAATACCAGTAACCAGCTCTGACCCAAGATGTTGCATCAAAACATCGAAATTGACAAGGGACACATACAATAAAGATGGCGGCGAAGATGATAAATTTGGATGCCATAGATGAAAGATACTACACAAAGCTAGCTCCCAATTTGAGGGAACATATGTGATAAAGTAAAATATAACTACAGCTATCAAGACCAACACGCCTATTTGACAAGGGTTGGCAGCTACATTTATGAGCCATTCGTGGAGAAATTGACTTTCTGTTTGAATCTATCTGAGTAGATCCACATTGCATCACCTACAATTTTACTTTTGGCCAGATTTTTAGCATAAACACAATCCCTAACAACAGTTCCGTGCAAGAAAATCAAGCCACATCAGCTAAATTTGTCAAAATTTTCAAATGGGTCGTTTTCATTTCTTTGTCATTATGCTAAGATTAAGCATGCGAAAGCAACAATATTGGGAGTTTGGATTTCCCCCAAATTCCATACAAACAAAAACGATGGTTCGTGGAATGAAAGTTCAAAAACTGCGAGAAGCTTACCGGAAATGGATGGTGATTGATGATTGACGAGGAGATAATGGCTGGTCTGAGGCTGAATAGTTCATCGGAGCCATGGTCCAACTTACTGTTGACTGATACTTTTTTCCCTTTTATTTTCCTCTCCAGTTTCTTTTCTTCCATTTTCTCGGGAATCAAACACTGTCAAACTTGATTTCCAGTCCATATTTGGCGACCGGTCGCGGGTTTGGGTTTCTAACCATAAGGAGCTAGTTAGAAACCCATGAAAATTTGGCCCAAATATAATAAAGTCACGTAGTTGGTACATGACGGGTTTGGTAATCTTTGTCGCTATCGGATTGAGGATATCGGGTTTGTGTATTTTGCCTCTCTATTGGAGTAGCAACTTGATTAATAAATACAAATTTTGGATCCTCGCCCAACCCCCATAGGGTCGAGAATAATAGAACCCCCTTCAGATTTAGGTATTTTGTCATTCTCGACTAAATATGATTATTTCATATGTAATGTTTCGGTCTGTCTTAAAAGAATATAAGAAAGTTTTTCATTTTCCCAGATTCATATAAAATAAATAAGCTGGTCGATCTTACTCATATTTTGAACCTCATTTTGAATGTGATCTTCAAAATATTTTATTCGTCAATTTCACTAGATCAGAAATAACAAGTTCTTGACGGGTACATCCTACAGTCAAGCTTCTTTTTGTCTTTGCACTTACGGGCCAATCTCCGTCCGACCTAAGTTCTCCACGGGTAAATCTTACAGTCAAAGCTTTTTTTTGTCGGGTCAATTTCCGTCCGACCCGAAGAAACCTTTGCTTGCCCGCTTTCCGGGCCCAGTAACTACAATGGGCAGGCCCAAACTCGGAAACCGTTAGGTGGGCCGTGGACTCTTTCATTAGTTACCACCTGATGCGCTCAGCTTGGATCACTGCGTTGCCGTTTCCTCTCTACATTCTCTTCCTGTTACCACCTGATACTGCGCCTTTCTCTGCAACCTCGATTGGTCGCAACAATGGCCTTCTTCCTCAACAGAACCTCCATTGCTTCTCATTTCAGATCTCAACCTCAGGTACTCTTATCTTTCTCCTTCTCTATCTCCTGCAGGAAACATTAATTCATCGATTTCGTACTCTGAATTTGTATCTGTATTGAGCTTATGCAGAAGAAGGAGGGTGCATTTTCTGTCCCGCATCGTCGATTTCACGTCGAATTAGGGGCTCGTGAGAAAGCTGTTAGTACTTAGTACCATTGCTATCGTTCTCGTTTTGCTTCTATTGATTTGTTGATTGGTGCAATTTTATCGTCTGCCTCTCATGTTATTGGTTCATGAGATTTTTTTGTGTGCATAGTCCGTTCCGTCTATGTTTGTTTATGATTATTGGGATCAGAAGAAGTGAATGACCAAACTTTCAATTTAAGTTTCTGAAAACTGGTGTTGGATTGATTTGAAAAATTATGCGCATGGTGGCACTTGATCAATCAAATTTGGAGTTTATTTTCGATCCTGATTGGTTTAATCCATAAATTAGTGTATAGCTAAATTAAACATTAGAGTTAGATAGTCGTAGGAGACAATCTGCTTTTGTCGTTATGCTCCTTAAGATACACACATTGTATGTGTTTTTGTTTTCTTTCTATGGATATCGCCTTCTTCAGTTCTTGTACCTAGTCCGTGTGTGTGATAGTATTTTTCTATTTGAGCTCATGCATTCTCTTTGCCTATGTCGATAATTTTAGTGCAAGCATTTGCAGAATTATATAAACATTATTGATAAAAGCCAAAGAAATAGTGACTAGCCCTTAATTTAGGCATTATTTTCTTTATTTCTACGCCTTACAAACTAATAAGGTTCTTATGGGTAAGAGTTTTCAACTAGTAAGAACTTCATCGCGGGCATTCAATTTGGAGGGGTTGAAGTTATTGAATGGGTAACAAGTTTATGGGTGGAACAAAAATTGCAGCAAAAAAGTCTTCATTGTTGCGTGTTATAAATGTAGGTTTGAACTGCTCTGAATGTCAAGTGATGGAGGAAAACAGATTATATGGAGTATGCTTTATGAATATCTCGAATAAGTAGTAGTGTTAGCGGTGTAGTGCTTGGTTCTTAAACTATTTTCACTGATTATATGAAAAGTTCATATCAAATAATGTAAGGATGAAATGTAGCCATAACTACCTATTTTCCAATTCATGATATTGTTCTTTTCAATGAAATATGTTTAGTTGATATAAGGAGTCCAACCTTGCATGAGTATTACGTTCTGTATACCAACAAATAGGTATTGCAGAGTTCGCAATTGTTCTACTTTGCTCTTTCATGCTATACTGACTTGACTATATTGCAGCTCTTGGCAGAGGATCCATCCTTGAGGCGATTTAAATCAGAAAAGAACGCTGTTAGGAAAATTAAAAGAGTTGGGGATGTTCTCACAGTTATTGTTCTTGCTGGTACGTTGGTCACTTTGCTATAAGTGATAATCATGTATTCTGTGATAATCTTTAATTCTTCATGCAAAATTTACCAGCATGGGCAGTCCTAGCATGCTTTTGAAGGACTGAAGATGTATGAGAACTATTTTACTTGCTATTTATTAACCATTCACTTGGAATATCTATAGAAACCAGCAGAATATGTACGCAAATCTAAACATCACCAGCACATTCATGCCCACGAGACTCATAAAAGTGTTTATGTTCGAACTGCATTGCATACACACATGATTATAATGGCATTTAAAAAACAATCAACATCAAGAGCCCATGTTGTACCATTCCACGCTATCATAGTTGGTTTGATACCAATTTTAGTTTTGCATTGCATCACACATGACTTGTTTCATTGAGTTTACTTCCAAATCTTGGTATCATAATTTACTTTTATGGTGGTTGCCACAGGATGTTGCTATGAAATTTATGTCAGAGCAGGTAGGCGTGAAGAAACTCGCAAACAAGCTGGTGGAAGGGAATAAATGTAGTGTGTATTTTTATTGCATTTCAGTTTGATGCTCTTACAATAAAGGCAATAAGTATGCATCAGTGTCTGCTGTTTGGATCTCTTTTATATTTTCATGATCAATAAAATGAGTTTTCCCCAAATGTCTTACTATTATTGTCTGCATGAACATAGCTTAACATTTATTTCTAAACCTTCCTGGATACATGCCTTCTGGAAAGTTCTGCAACTGTTGCTACATTCCTCAAAGAAGGAATTGTCAGAGGCAAATTTAATGATAAAGATGGGGATCAGAAGGTAACATATTAAATATAGCTATATTAATAGTTATGCCACCGTAGGAAACATTCAATTGCTTGTTCTTTGTACATACATGTCTGAATCTTTTACAGGTATTGATGCCTGCTTGATTGAGAAAATCTGTTTCTGGTTTTGTTTGGCTGATTATGATGATGATATTATGTCCAGGTTGTGCCATGTGACTGAGATGATAATACGAGCAGAGTCAACTCCGCCTCAAGCCAGAATGGTGTGGTATGGATTGTAAACTAAAGATCATGGTTATTCTATTTGGCTTTGCATTATTGACCTGATCATTTTGAAACTGTCGGCCAGTTTTAAAGGCAGTGGGGTCTGAAGAAACTTGATTGATGCAGTTAGAAGAGCCCTTGTTTCTTGACTGAAATTAGAGTCTCATATGCCAACACTTAATGTTTATTTAGTCTTAGCTTACTGTTCTGGATTTGAATTGGAGACCAAGTTATGGAAAATGGGATTTTGAGTCTTAGTTTGGTCTAATTTAGATGGCAAATAAAGATTGTTAGGTTATTGTCATATTGAATTGTTGGATGCTTTAGCATCTCTTTTTGGCATTGTGTATAGAAAATAAACACGGCGATGCCCAATGTGGACCATTACAACCAGATGCATTAAAGCAAAGGGAGGTAGGTCAGCTTTCCCCTACAGCTTTCCTTGTCTGTCAAAATGACCCAAACCTGATGGGACCCAATCAAGGTTGAATAATTTTGGGTTCAAGATAGATTTAGAACAAAGAGATCAAACATATATAATCAAGATTGAGACAACCATATTCCTTTCATACATATATTTGGTTGAATATTAGTAGCTCTACGTCTTTCATCTATCTCCAAAATTGTATAATGTTCTAAAATTCGGGATTGACCAAAACACGGTGAAGTTATCCAGGAAGATCACGGGAGAAGTGGGTTTGATCTATATTTGTTGAGTTGATTGGATTGACCCGGAGCTGATCAATTTTACGATACTCGACAAATTTTTGGTAACCTATTTTGTTAGTATTGTGGAGTTTTAGAATGTGAAAGTTGTACATTTTTTATTTTTTATTTTTAAAAAAATAGAAGAGAATGATTGGGTTGACGGTGCATGTACCACCAAATCTATCTGTCATCATGCACTATTATGATCACGGTTTGTACCAATTACCACCAAAACTTTTTTTGGTCTTAATTTTGATTTCATTCACCTTTAAGGTCTGCGCCAACTATCAGATGGTTAATTATGACTATTAAAAATACTTTTAAGGAATAATTATATATTTAAACCAAATAAAGTTGTTTTTGTTGATTATTTAATCTCGAAAGCAATCCTTTCCAATGAAATTGAATACTCTCAAGTCTTAACCGCTCGTCTTCACGCCCCAGAGTTTGCGATTTGTACAGCAAATCAGAACACGACACGAGTCGTTGTAGGGCATTTTGGTAATTTCAGTACGAGGTTAGTGGTTCCCGGCATTTACCCTCGTTCAACTCAGAATTACAAAAATGCCCCCATTGGACGGCTGTCGTTTTCCGTTTTCATTTTCAAACTCCTGAGAAATCATTATTATGTGTCAAGTCTAAGACAGAAGAGCCAATAGAGAAAGGTTTACAGAACATCAAATTCAAGATAGTTCCCTTTCTTCTGGGTTCTGTGCATTTTTGCTGTTTGTTTCAGTTTTGCAGAGAGATTTAAAGGATTGGGTTTGTGGGGAAAGCTTAAGGATCTGATCAGAGAGACAGAGATGGCCACATTTGGAGGAACAACCCAGAAATGCAAGGCTTGTGAGAAGACAGTGTATTTGGTGGATCAGCTCACTGCTGACAGTAGGGTCTACCACAGGGCTTGCTTCAGATGCCACCATTGCAAGAGCACTCTCAAGGTCTCAAAACCCTCTTTTTTGTGCTTCAATTCAATCCTGTTTTTTTCCTTACTTTTTGTTGCCACTTTCTTGTTTTTGTCACTTTGTGCTTCATTTGGGGTTGCTTCTTTTCTGGGTTTTGTTCCAACATTGTGATTGAGAGCTTTGTTTGGACTTTGGAGTGTGTTCTGGTTTTGTCTGCAAGTTAAGAAATTGAACCTTTTGGTTTGATGGATAGGAGATTCATGTTTGATGGTATATTCATGGAGATTCACCATGAACCCAGTTTGAAAGGTGGTTCCTTTTTTAAATTATCAACCATGGTTCTTACCTATTCATTATGCTTGATTGTGTGCTTATCTTTGTCACTTTGTGCTTCATCTGGGGTTGTTTCTTTTCTGGGTTTTGTTCCAATATTGTGATTGAGAGCTCTGTTTGGACTTTGGAGTGTTCTGGTTGTGTCTGCAAGTTAAGGAATTGAATCTTTTTTGGTTTGATGGGTGGAGATTCATATTTGATGGTATAATCATGGAGATTCACCATGAACCCAGTTTGAAAGGTGGTTCCTTTTTTAATTACAAACCATGATTCTTACCTGTTCATTACTTATGCTTGATCGTTGTTCTTCCCTTTGAAAAGCTCATTACTTCTGCAGTAACATAGTGATTTGGAGACAAGAACCTATCGTTTATTTCGATCCAATGGGATTCAAATTAGGATCATTCTTCATAAGTTGAGATGTTTCATTAGACTTGCACACAAACAGATCTGTTTACATGTATATGTAGAAGAAGCCTCAATCTTGTTCATATATATGTATGAAGTATAAGGTGCTTGTTCAACCCAAATCTTATGATTGATTCAAACCTATGCTAAAAACACACAATTAGGCTTTCAGGCCCCCAGCTGTTTCATTTAGATTCTTCTATGCCCATATTTCTCAACCTCTCCTTTCACCGCAGCTCTTCAACTACAGCTCATTCGAGGGTGTTCTATACTGCAAGCCACACTTTGATCAGCTGTTGAAGAAGACCGGGAGCTTGGACAAAAGCTTTGAAAGTGGTTAGCTCTTATCAAGTTGATTTTATTAAGCTTGTCAGTACCATCTTGTTCAAGTGTTACTCATGGTTTTCTCTGTCCTTTTCCTTATCAGGCGCTACAAAAACTGTTAACGAGAGATCTCCAAAGCAGGTACTGATTCTAAAAATGTTAAATTTCATACCATTGATCATTCAATTTGGAGTATGTTACTGTATTTTATTATTACCTGGATTATGCAGGTCCGTGTTAACAACAGATTTTCAAACATGTTTGCGGGAACTCAAGAAAAATGTGTAGCTTGCAAGAAAACTGTTTACCCAATCGAAAAGGTAATCATTTTCACAAATCGTGATCTGAATTCTCAACCATTAAGCTCTGTAAATGTCAATATGTGGCAAAACCAAGTACAAATTATCCTGAAAATGGCATATTGAGCTTGACTGTTGTATCTGCATAACTTGTTTCAGGTTGCTGTTGATGGCACATCGTACCACAAGTCTTGCTTCAGGTGCACGCACGGTGGTTGTGTGATCAGCCCTTCAAATTATGTGGCGCATGAGCAGCGCCTCTTCTGTAAGCATCACCATGCTCAGATCTTCAGACAAAAGGGTGATTTTAGCCAGTTTGATAAGCACGAGCCTGTCATCAAAGTGCTTGTTCATGAGAATGGAACAGCAAAAACTGCTGAAGTCTAGGTGATGACAGCAAAGAAGAGGATCAATTTATGTGATGGTGGTGCTGTGGTCTATATGATGAAGAGCATCATTGGTGGTTTCTTTTCCTTTATTCATTTTTGAGTTTTTGGGTTGTTTTTATTGACTTTTGAGTGAGTGATTTGATGAAAAATAATCTCAATTTTTTTGTTCCTCTTGTCGATAGAACGAGTTATAGAAGTTAATCGTTTATTCCTGATTTGATGAAGAGTTTGATTCAATATAAAAGTTGGGGTTAATTACAACCAGGTGCACAAAAGTTGGCATGATTTTCACATAAGTGCACAAATATTTGGGCTTATTTTTTAGGGGGGGACAAAACTTCCAAAACGTCCTAAATTTATCAAATTCCGTCCAAATCCGATAAGTGTAGGTGTAA
>JAYMSU010001095.1:0-11252 GCA_036897765.1 Erodium chrysanthum | reverse complement strand
GACCTTATTATGTAAAATGTGGTTTTTTTTTTAGTATTTTGGCAATGTCTCTTTGCCGACTTGGAAGATGCAAGTTGGTCCACTCAACCTCAACCCCAACGCAAGAAAGCCTTGCTGTTTAAGTTTGCATCCCGAGTTAAGGATAGGATAGGGCCTTGTTGGACTTCCATTTATGTGAGCATTCGGTATTGAAATCCTTCATCCTCTCTCTGTCTCACCCTTGACATGGAGGCCACCGGAAACTCTCAGCCGCCGCATGACGGGTTGTTCCTCGTCTTGCCTCGCCTTGCTTTGTTCGAGCTTCTTGCCATGAGCGAGGTCTGTGTGTCGCTGAGAGATGCAGTGATGGGGGATGTACTGCCGTGGTTGAATATTGTGGTCCAAAAGCCTCTCAACCTGCGCTTGTCCGATGACATTCTGCTCAAAATTACTTGCAAAGCCAATGCTAGGCTGAGGACTTTAGCTTTGATCAATTGTGTCTACATCACAGATTACGGGCTCCAACGTGTGGTTGAAACAAATCCCTTTATCAACAAGGTACTTCACCTCCAATCAATTACCCCTTTGTCTTCAGTATTCAGTTTTCATAATACATATGTAATCAAAATCCACTAATGTTCTTCTATACTAGTAAGTAAACATCTGATGATATCACCCATTAGGTAGCTTAATTAGTTCCTCAAGACGATCAATGTCTAATAAAAATTATAATGTTCAAATCTTAGTGTATAGTTTGTTTGGATGACCCACTAAACTAACTTGACTACTTTTTTTTTTCCAGTTGTTAGATGTATTAAGAAATTGGTTGAAGACCGAAGTTTAAGATAAATAAGACTTAGAATATGTTCAATCCAGGCGAATCTATCTACATGAATGTCTAAAAAATCTAGACGAAAGCTTGAGCAATTCTTTCGTCTAGACAATGTTCAGCCCGGGATAATAGTCCAATCCCGAGTTATTTGATTCGATCAATGGTACACTGTCACGTATGCTTAAATTTAATTCTCCAATTTATCCAACCAATACTATTCCTTAAAAAAATCTATCAACCCAACATTTTTGTCATTTTAACATGTCTCTCTTTGCGAAATGTCATTTTTAACTCTCGAATAACCTCAGGTTAAAGATATTCTTAGAGTTACCGTTATTTAGACTTGAACACTAGTCTAAAGGACCAAAATTCAAGTGCTTAACAAACTAGATAAGTAAGTTTTGGTACCATGTTCAAGTTTTGTTAGTACAACACTTTTCTTAGTTGGTATCACTAACAATTTAGAGTTTTCATTTTAACTTTTCGATATTGCAGCTGTATATACCATCATGCACTGGCTTAACTCCGGAAGGAATTATCAGAGCTGTGGAAACGCTATCTGAAAACAAAAACAGCTGCTTAGAGAGGTTGAGAATTCATGGCATTCGTAATATGAAGAAAGAGCATCTTATTGCACTAAACTCTTTACTTGGAATGAACTCCAACACGCACCACCATTACCAGCCCATCATGTTTGATGCTAATTATGGCTCGCTAACATTCAAGCACCAAGATCACAACCGCGCAATCGATGCTGAAACCTGCCCCAAATGCAATGAAGTTATGCTGGTTTTCATCTGCCCGAGGAAGGCCTGCCCGCTGGGCGAGCACTGTAAGGGATGCACCTTTTGCATTCCAAGGTGCATCGAGTGCAGTGGATGCATCAAGTCTGAAGAGATGGAAGAGGCTGTTTCAGCTTGTGCAGATGATTTGTGCTTAGAGTGTTGGTTTCAGCTTCCCAAATGTAGTTTCTGCAACAAGCCTTACTGCAAGCTACATGCTGACCAGTGGTGCAGCTCTCCACAATCCAGTGGACTCATTTGTTGTACATGTCATGAAAGATTTGTCCAGAACCTACTTTCTGATAGTGAATAATGTATGAGATGGACAAGTTCTGAATCCAATTCAAAGAATACAAACATTCGGGGACAATTGTTTGACTCGACACAAACTAGTTACATAGCAATCCCAAACAATCATCACTTGTTCGATCAACTAGCCTACCTCTTATGCCTTAAAAACAAACAAAATTAGGCATGTTGCAAATTTTCCACGACAAGTGAAACCAAATGTTACCAATCAAGCGGTGTTAGTCACACAGGGTCAAGTATTACAGGAGAATTGTACCCATAACTAAAAAAACACCAAGAATCATGTAGCTCGTCATAGAACCAACACCATAATAATACTGGGAAAGGCAGCCTGAAGTTGTGGAGTTTGAAGGAGCCAGTGATGTCCCGTTTATTGATGTTCCATTCTTACCGGCACTGCAATAACAAAACAGATACTTTTATATACATTTTGTGGAAGATCATAGTTTCAAAGCAGATGAAAATAATAAAGAAACAAGCCACGATAACAAGGCTAGCTAGTTACAATAATCAGATATCACCATTTAATAGCAGCTTTAGAAACTCGAGTTGGCATAGTGATTAAGAACCCCCTCCAACATAATGGAGGATCAGAGTTCGAACCATGGTGTAAACAGTCTTATGGGTAAGAACCATAAGTTTGGTACTCCTTGCTTCTACATAAGCAAGTGAGCCCAAATCTTGGTACAAAAATGGCTTATCAAAAGAATAAATTAATAGCATCTTTAGTTCATACCTTCCCGGGAATATACAAGAACCATGACCTGCACACAAGCAACACAATAAGTCAAGAAACAATGAAGAACTCTAGTCCTACTCCTTGACCACACCAAGACTCATAAGGAATAAATGAAATGAAAATTCTTGGTATTTTAAAAGTGAATTCACAGTAGAGTTCCTTACTTGGATCTGAGGTAGTGATAGTAGCCACCCCTTTAAAATCACAGGTCCCTGGAGACTTCCCCATCTGATGAAAATAAGCATTGAATGCATATGTCGAGTGAGAAATAACATTATCAGGTTCATAACATGGTTGTCCTTGAAGCAAGGGCGAGCAATCCACTTTCCCCGGCCCACAAGCCCAATCCAGTGCTGCCTGTAGCATCTTTCGATCAGATCCCTCCTTTGCCACACAGAAGGTTTGGTTGGTGGTGTCATTAGCAAACACAGTACCAGCACCAGTTAAGTGTAAGGTATATATAGGCAGCCCATTGGCATCAAAAAGCCCCCAATTCTTTTCAGAGACAGAACCAGGTCTAGTATCTTCATTATAAAGCTCATAAATGTAGGTACTAACTGCTATGCCAGGATGTTTAGGGGTCCCAGTACTGGAGTTTAGTACATGTCTAATCAAGTTACTGTTGTACGTATTAGCATTTTCAACAGTTGCATCGGGCTCAGATGCATCACCCTTGGAAGGCCAACCGGACTCGGTCACTACAATGGGAATATTAGTAAAGTTGAGATATGACATTGCAAAGTAGGCTGCATCAACAATGGCATCGAAGACATTAGTGTAGTGCAGGAGAGTATTAGCATCCACAGCTTCCTTGTTTGGAGGGAGGGGACGAAAAAGGGCATAATCCAATGGGATTACACCATTTGATTGCATATAATCATAATATGGATATACATTGAGCATGAGATATGAACCCGTAGACTGCAAAAACTTAAGCAATGGAACCATGGTGGAATCCCATGTGCGGTTAAAAAAGGCTTGGGAAGGTGGAAATGAATCGAGTATAATTGAAGAAGAGTGTGGGGTAGAGACTCTAATTAGGCCATCAAGATTGGAAGCAACCAGGGCAGAGTGTATGAACTTTAGAGCAGAGACTAGGACGGGAGCAGCATTTGGGAGGGTTGTTAGGACCTCAGACCCAACAGCTATGGCTGTGATGTTAGTTGCAGGGACATGGGCTAGGACATTGCGGTTAACCCAGTTGGCTGCAGTGGCATTGGACTGACCTATGCCAAGTAACTGGTCATTAGGAACAGAAATAGTAACTTGGATCCCTGTATTGGCAAGGGCAAGGAGCATGGCTCGGTCAGCATCATAGAGCCTAACATGTCTGATATTCTGAGCCCTCAGAAGTCCAACTACCTGAGTTGGGGTGGGCATGTCAGAGAGGTCGGTGCCAATGTTCACACCAATGAAAGCAACTGCAAGAAAAGTACCAAGTGTAGGCTCAGTAGCATCTTCAGATGTTCATGAGTACTCATGTAGCAACACTAAGTTTGGATGAACAAAAATTAATGCAAGATATAACTTGTGCACATTAACAGTATGGCAACATCAATCTCACATATAAAAGTCTAATGTAGCTACACTAAAGATGTCTTAAGCAATCACTTTATCAATGTCTAATGTATTTATTTATGAAAAGCTTCCAGGTCAGCTTTTAGAGAGTGGGGGTAGAAAGGAGATACAAACTCACATATAAAAGTCTAATTTAGGTGGTTACTACAGGTGGATGAATACGTATATCATACAACATATTTAGCAACTTACTCCAACAGGCAGACAAAGAAACTCAAGCTAGTTTGAAGGACTACTGTAAGAAGAACACATCATTATCCACCATCCAATGCCAATATTGCTGCCTAGCAAAGCCAAACTACAGATTCATTCACCATATCTCCTAAAAGCCTTGTTGAAAATGAAGATTTCCAAATAAATTCAGAGCATCAATTGTTCATGGTCCCAAATGGCCCAACAGTTAGGACTATTTAAAGAAGCAAATCTGTTGAAACTTCAAACTGAATGAATAGTACATCAGTGGACCAGTTATGCACCATGAGACCAGCATGTTATCTTTTTATGTGGTTGGATGACCCCCCTGGACCTAAGGCACATATAATAAAATATTTGGTTTATTATAAGGTCAAGTAAAGGGCTTTTGTCCCAAAACACTGGAAATGGAAATCAGTTTAAACTAAGACACAGCAGCATGAGCTGGATAGCAATGGAGATGATTCCCTGAAAAGAGATGCTATACCAGAACTGAGGACAGATCAGGGATTTCATCTTTAGAAAATAATTTCTATTATTTTCTTAAAATTTCCAAGTTCAGAGAGCCAGCCAAATAAAATGACAAGAACTAATAACCACTGATAACACACACTGCTCAAGAAAATATTTTTTTTTTGTTAATATGCAAATCACTCAGATGTAGTAGCCCAAAAGTTAAGCCAATTCAAACCATTCACAGCTCAGTGTCCACAAGATTCACCAAATCCACAAGAACAAAGAGAAATCCACAGAGAGAACACATCAAAATGCACAAGGATGGACCTCAAAGCAGAAAAGAGTACAGGAAACAAAACAGAGAAAGTAGATTGCTTTCAAACAAAATGTGAAATGCCCAGAAGAAACAGCATTTAACCCACATGGAAAAGCACACAAGGACACGAAATGGAAGCAACAAGAAGACCCAAAATAGCTTATTTACCTTCACTGGCTGAAGCAGCAGATAGTGCCAAAGCCACTAGCAGAAGCAGCACGGCCATTGAAATGAATCTCCACCGTAAAACCCCGGAACAAAGTGAAGCTGAAGCAAGCTCTCCAGCAAGAGAATCTGGACAAACCCAAGAAAATTAGGAAAGATATATTCTAGAAAGAAAAGGGGCAAAAGGGTGCTCCTTTTGAGGTCTGTCGAAGTGGAAACGACTCAACGAGTGTGTGAAATGTGGTGGATTAATGAGGGAGAGAGCGGATTTTTGGTTCTACTCTACATGGTGCTCAAGTGTATTTGTCAGAGGATCCAACGGCTGAGATGGGAGTGCAGTGTACATTAACCAGTGAGGCCTGCCGCAGGAAACACAACAACAGGTCACGATCCACGAGGAAGCCTGACCACCACTGCTGACGTGGCGGTGCAGCTGGATTCAACGGTCGTTTCTCGGACATTGTCTGTTTGATTTTCAGAAAAAGGATAAGCTCCTCCGGGACCAGGACGGATATATTTAACATTTAATACGGATAAAAAGGTGTTTGGTTACTGGGACATAAGTAACACTAGACTGGAATATCTCAATCCCAGTCCAGTTAAGTTCAGCTCAATGAGCTCATACGTTACAGTTTAGTTACTTTGCAGCTGACGAAACCGAATTGGATCCTCGATCTCGACCCGCTTTCATTCCTGACCCGGAATCAGATTCCCAGCGTCGTCTTCTTCTTCGCTCTCCGCCGGTTTCGTTTGGACTGTGAAATGCGAAAATGGATCAAAACCAGAGATCGGGAGGTGGTGCTACTTCTCGCAGCTACCAGTTCCATCCTGCCAGAGCCGCCATTGTCGACCTTTTCAACCTCTACTTAGGAGTAAGGAGCTCCTCCCAATTTCACTCCAATATGTTCTTTTAATCTGGAATTTCATTTCCTTTTTGCCCTGCAGAGGAGTAGCCGCCAGAAGCCCGATGATTCTGTTCGAGAACCTCCGTGAGTTCGAAACAATTTGCTTAATCGCATGAACTTGCGTGCTTGTATTTTTTTCATTTATTAGTCGTCAATTACTTATCTCTACCGATCTAGTCAATTGAAATATAAGAAATTAGGTTGAATCAGTTTCAGCATTTCAATTTCATTTCAGAAGCATCCTTGAATGTTCAGTTCAATTCTCAGATGGTATTGTGTGGTATAAATATAGCCATATAGTTATATAGGGATGCTTCACATGATAATAATTTGTGGGGCATTAGGGACACCTTGTTGGATTTAAGATACAGTCTTTGGATGTATGTATGATAATTAGCTCAGTTAATGCTGTACTTTCCCACCATTTCCCTATGTGCTCCACTTGCAAACTCTAAGAGAACACTTACTTTGGAACGGAGGGACTAATGTTATCTAGTCATGTGTTGTTGATTAATTACCAGATTTTATGCATTCCTTTCCAACTTTACTGTAGGCATCTCTCCGATTGTATACAAAAATTTAGTGGTTTAATGCTATTCTCAAATAACATTTCCAGGAACAAAACCCAAAAGAGGGTTCTGGCCCTTAACAGAGAGCTTCCTCCTCCCAATGAGCAGTTCCTGTTGGATTTCGAGCAACTTCAGGGCCAGTTTTTCGTGAGTTTCAGAATTCAGTTTGAGCTTTTGCCATCATATGCTCCTTTGCTTCAGTTGTCGAATAACTATTAATAACACCACCTTATATATGGTTGATGCCACACTATTTTCAGGACCAAGAACAGCTGCGTGCTGTCACTGAATCTGTTCTTATATCTCTGGTTGTGCTGTGTAGTGGGCACTCACCAAGGGCAGAATTTCTTCTTTTTGCGCTGCAGAGCTTGTCTGGAATAGGTTACATTAACTGGGATACACTTTTGCCTTCTCTTCTCTCTTCAGTTTCTTCTGCAGAAATGTCAGTAGCTCAGGGGGTTCAAGTGATGTCTGCTGTTTCATCTATGAATTTATCACAGCCTGGGATCCTGCCATCTTCAAATGCAATTCCCAATTCATCTAATTTTCAGTCTTCAAATCCTGCATCTCCATTGCCTTCAGTTCATGGTTTTGGATCACCTGCCCAATCAACAATAGAAGCTGCACCTTCAAATTTATCACCTGTTAAGTCATCTGAAATTTCTTCCAGTGGACAACAATCCACAAGGATCAATTCTTCCATAAGGGCGAATGCTATCAGCAGTCTACGTCAATTATGTTGTAAAATTATCTTGGCTGGCCTTGAGTATAATTTAAAACCAGTAACTCATGCTGATATTTTCTGCCACATGCTGAATTGGCTGATCAATTGGGATCAGAGACAGCATAGAACTGATGATTCTGATGGTGTAAAATCCTGGAGACCTAACAAGGCCGTAATTGAATGGTTGCATAGTTGTTTGGATGTGATCTGGTTGTTGGTTGAGGAGAACAAATGCCGAGTTCCCTTCTATGAGTTATTGCGCAGCGGGTTGCAGTTTATAGATAACATTCCTGATGATGAAGCCTTATTTACCCTCATTTTGGAGATTCACAGGAGGAGAGATATGATGGCTATGCACATGCAAATGCTAGACCAACATCTTCATTGTCCCACATTTGGTACTCATCGTGTTTTATCCCAAACAAATCCTAATGTGGCAGGTGAAGTGGTAACAAACATGCGGTATTCACCTATCACATATCCAAGTGTACTTGGAGAACCATTGCATGGAGAGGTGATGACTCATAAGTACTTGCTATAGTGACAGGAAAATGCAACTCTCACTGAAATAGTATTATGACCATAATATGCAATGATGGCTTTCTTTTGGTATTACTGATGGGTAACAATCTTCATGATTGTGTCACATCATGTCTTTCCCATATCAGCTTTGTTATACTTCAGATGTGACTGTGTCCTATGGTCATACCCTTTATTTCCTTTGTTAATTTTAAACATGAATGGTGTTTATGTGCACACCACAAAGCAATTATGTGGGAATCCGAGAATCATTATCTTAAGTTTTGGGTTGGCATCTGCAACAGATGGTAAAACTAGTTCATTTATATCGCTGTAGGACCTTGCAACTTCTATTCAGAGGGGGAGTTTGGACTGGAAGAGAGCTTTGCGCTGCATCAGGCATGCTCTTCGAACTACTCCTTCTCCTGACTGGTGGAAGCGTGTTCTTGTTGTGGCTCCTTGCTATAGGTCTGCAACTCAAGGACCTACACCTGGTGCTGTTTTTACTTCTGAAATGATTTCCGAGGCAACAATTGACAGAATTATTGAATTACTGACGTTGACAAATTCAGGCAATAATCTTATCTTTTTAATTTCAGCTTCCAGATATTGTCAATGTGTTATGTCTTAAGATATTCAGCTCTCAGTTATTTATATGCAACCCCATAATACCTATCAGAGTACATATAATATCGTTATGAATGCCCAGATACAAATGATTGCTTGAAACTTCTAAGTTGTCACATAAGTAAGCTGATTGTTTGTTGGATTTTTCCTGCAGAGATAAATTGCTGGCAGGAGTGGCTTTTTTTTTTGGGTATTTTTTTTTTTCTTATGAAAAAGGGGGGGGTTGATTTTTTTTGTTTTGTGGACAAGCTAGTTTCACGCCTTACAGAGGGCGATCACCAAATTCTTCGGACAAATCATGTGACGTGGCTTCTTGTGCAGATTATACGGGTTGAGCTTGTGACCAATGCTTTGAATTCAGATGTTAGAAAGGTTGGTTTTTGAATTATGAAGTAGAAGTACTACAGTAGTAAATTTGCCTTGCACTGCAGCGATGCATTCAACACCATTCCTCAGCTGTCTTGTATTAGGCATTTTTTTATTAGCTGAAGAAGTTTTATTAAAAAGAGACCACCTTTTCCAAGGAAGAAAAGGTGAACTCAAAAACAGAAGCAAAGAAAAGATTACAATCTAATCCTTATTTTTTGGCTATCACAAAATGAAAACAAAATGTTTGTAATGTACACTCAGTTTTCTTCTTCAGTTTCCTCTAACTTAGCCTTGCAATTCTGCTGGTAGGTGGAGACAACCAGAAAGGTTTTGTCATTTCATAGAGAAGATAAAATTTCTAATCCCAACAATCCTCAAAGTATCCTGCTTGATTTCATTAGCAGTTGTCAAAATTTACGGATTTGGTCATTGAACACATTGACTAGAGATTATTTGAATAATGAGCAGCTGCAGAAAGGAAAACAAATAGATGAATGGTGGAGGCAAGCAAGCAAAGGTACATTCATTCAGTTCTGATGGTATTGCAAAGTTAATTTTATATGCTGTTTTGGAAGCGACAAGTCACTGTTCTGTCTTACTCATTTTACTTGGTTCATTTACGATCCATGCTGTTATCTACTCAACTTTCATCACTATTCAAGAGAGTAAAATAATAATTGGGGTCACAAGTTCAAGTTCTAACTGTCACCCAAGTACAAAAAAATGTTAAAATTCTAGGACGATGTAAAAAGATGGGATTGTAGAAAATCATGCACAAAGATATCACAAGCTTGCATGTGTGAGGGAATGTTGAGAATAAAGTAATAGTTAGTCCTTCAACAATTAGCTTAATCTCTAGCCACAGGTAGTCTACAACATTATTAAACATACTTTTTCTTCTCCATCTTAACTTGGAGTGAGTAGATCTACTTCTCAGGCATTGATTGATGTATTACTTCCTGCTTTCCTACATCTTAAGCTTTGTAATTAATGAAAAGGATGTTGAACAGGATAGCATTAACTAGCTTTATATAAGGAAGGAGTCAGTCTTGTTATACTCACATTGTATAGTTGTCAAGTAAATGAAATGAGTAGCGATTCATACCTTAGCAAATATTGCAGATTACATAACTGACTGACATATTATAAGATTGGGTCTCAACCAGGCATGTTGTGTGGTGTGGGTATGAGTGAGAGATATGGCACTACGTTATTGTTTCCATCCAAGTTGTCACGTCACTCAAGTTATAAAACTTGATTACTACGTCATGAAGAGTATGATTTTTCAAACTAAGTGTTTGTTTGTCATCCATTAACTCAGTCCTTTATCAAATTGAAGTTCATTAGTGAGAAGTTCATTAGTGATTAGTCATATTGTCGTCCCTTTTAGAGCTGAGTTACTGTTAGATATGATTCCAAAGGTTCCATTATATGACATGGTGTACTTAGGTTGATTCAATAGTTACCCTGGTGCCCGCAGAATTTTATTCGAGTAGAATATTACAGTGCACTTCAACACTTATTTCCCATATGGTTCCAGAGTTTGCCAATATGAAATATTAAATCGGTTGCACCTTTGTTCAATGGTCTATGTTATAAGGTGGTATATTGTTCAAATAATTTAGAGCATTAGATCTCTTTTCCAGGGGATCGCATGATAGATTATATGAATATGGATGAGAGATCAATTGGTATGTTCTGGGTTGTGTCTTACACCATGGCACAACCAGCTTGTGAAACAGTGATGAATTGGTTATCGTCTGCCGGGGTAACAGAATGGTTGCCAGGACCAAATATGCAGCATAATGACAGGTTAACAATGGTGCGTGAAGTAAGCCCGTTGCCAATGACACTATTATCTGGTTTTTCAGTAAACCTGTGTTTGAAGCTAGCATATCAACTGGAGGATGCTTTATTTGTTGCTCAGGTATGCCTACTTAGTTAGTTGCTTGCTTGTGTTGTATCTGGATATAAGATCCTTTATTCCCTCTAAATCATGTACCAGTTACTGACACATGGATTTAACCTAATATTGACATGGATACAAAGTAAAGGAATTCCAGTCGGACATGCAATAACGATGAGGGTTTCCATTGACGTATTTTTTTCTTGTTATGTTAACACAGGTTGTGCCTAGCATTGCAATGGTTGAAACATATACTAGATTGCTGCTCGTAGCACCTCACTCCAT